>SMDT01000910.1:0-125998 GCA_005392925.1 Aquilaria sinensis | reverse complement strand
CCCCCCCGTCAAAAGAGTTCGTGCCAAAGAAAGGTTACTGTCCCTCAGACAGTAACACCGAACCCGCTCCCCCGAAAAGACGAATACGCGTTGATATTAAACGGGCAAAAAGACTATGATCCTACTCCAACGGACACATTACCATCATCCAAAAAGGAGTCACCCCTGCGCGACGTCAGAAGGAAGAGAGTAAACGGGCAAGTGCGCCGAACTCCAAAGACACTGCATTGCGCACAGGTCCAGAAGGGGACATTATAAACCCAGGCAACAGCGGACCATTGCCGAAAGACCAGAAATAGAAAAAGGGGAAATCCAATGAATACCGAATATAGGCGAAAGACAAAAGCTCCCGACCGAAGGAGTTCCAGGCGCAAAAACACTACGACACTGGAACGATACTCCAGAAGCCCGAGGATGGGGAAATCGCCTGAGTTAGCATATTCGGTTAACAAAGTCATGAATCACCCAAAGACCGGCAATACTAGGAACAAAAACCTGGGATAAGGGAAGGAAAATGCCCCGTAAAGAGCCATCTTCCAAAGATTCTGATGAAATGGCAAAAAGTACAGAAAATGTCCCAGATAATCTTCCTTGATTAAGGAAGAACAACGATTGGAAGGAAAGCTCAGGCCCATTATAGAAAGGCATCGGCAGAAAGAGGTGCAGAGCAGCGCGCAAAAAGAGGTGTGAATAGACGCGCCCAGGAAGGGCGAGAATGGCCAAAAAAAAAAAACGCACCAGCACCCGAAAGAAGGCGTTCGGAATAAAATGCCCAAAATACTCCCATCGGAGTCATGAATTCCGAGAGACTGCCCTCAGCCCTCGGCAGATACGGTTCACTGCCAACAAAGCCTAAAGTAAAATGCTACAAGAAAACAGTAAACCACCTCGTTTGGCGAAGCCCCTACTGATCAAGCAGGCAAAAAGCAGGCACAAACCTGCTGAAAGGAACATGATGCGCGGAGATGGCACATTATTGCCAGCAGCATAAAGGGCTTCAGCCTTTAGGTGAAGGAGGCCAAAAATTTAGCCATTACCTCCGAAGTTAAAAGATACTTTGGTCCACCAGCTTAGTTTTGAAGTAACAAGGAAGTGGAAGTCCCCGAATAAGAATTACACACCGGGGACTACGAAAAAGTCGGAAAAAGCAAAAGGAGAAGGTCCAGCAGGGCCGATAAAATTCCTGCTGGGAATTATCAAGCAAGTCTTCCGAAAAACTACAGGGAGAAAAAACCTTCCTTACTCGCCTGCAAAGGCCAGTGCCCACTTGGAGCAATAAAGCTACCAAGTAAAGCGCGAGTATTCGGAGGAAGGAAGAACGAGCTCGGGAGGAATGCTCGGCAAAAAAAAAGAGAGAGAGAAAAAAGAAATAGCCGCAAATCGGGAAACCGAACTCGAGCCACTCCCAAAAGCATGAACAAACTCTGGAGAAGTGTTTCCTCCGCAAAAGATGGCCGTGGGCGCAAAAATGCCCCGAACGGCAAAAGGAGACTTCATTCTCCAAAAGGCCAAAACACAACCCCGAGAACCGCCTCAGGGGAGAACTTCGGCCACCAAAAGGACCTCTCCTAATTCAAGGCAAGGTCCGAAAGAGAGCATCATCAGCTTGGCAGCATCAAAGGGAGAAAATTGAGAAATACCTCAAAAGAATTTTTAGGTAAACAGTATTTTTAGCTAAACAGTACTTAGAAAAATTTCTCTTTTCTCCTGCACAGGTTACCCGCCGAACAAGGATGAAGCACGCACGCTCAAAGGCTCGGAATCCATCAAAGGCAATCTAGTGTTCGCCTGAAAAGTCTTTGATAACCGAGAAAATGAAGTCAGCCAGCAGAAAGGCCAGGGAATGGTTCTCCGAAGACCCCTAGTCGTCACTACAGAGACCATTATCCCTACAAAAGTAGTTTGGCCGACAGGTGTCCGGTAAAAGAAGAAATCACCTCGGAGTGAGAATTAAGCTCGCCCTAGTTGATGAACACTGAGAAACGGCCAAACTCAAAAGAAAGGTTTTTTCAGCGAAAATCGGCGATAAGTGCGAACCTGCATGGAAGGACAAGAGGAATACGGAAGGAAGATCTCGCTCTCCGAAAGGCCGAATCCCGAAAAACCATCACGTGGGGTGCTTCGGCCAAACAGGAAAGAGCCTTGCTCGGTGAGGTCCGAAAGAGAGTATACGACCTCGGCAACACCGAAGGGAGAAAAACTGAGGAACAAGGCACCTGGGCACCTTCAAGAAATTCTATACTTAGAATTTTCAGACAAGAAATAGTGCAAGCTAGGAATTCGTCTGAGTACTAAAAAGTTTTCTCCTGTCTGAGAAGAATCGCCGAACAAGGACAAAGCATGCACTCCCAGAAATCTCCTGTTCCTCCCGAAGTTGGCAGGGTCATATTCCCAAAAAAAAAAGGGGGGAGGGGGGGAAATGTATCCACGGCCGAACAAGGGTAGGCTAAAAAATTTTTGCCCAAGGGAACTTCAACTACGCAAGATCGCCCGAAAAAATAGCTGGAAAAACAAGCAAAAGAAGTATGCTTCTGAAGCCTCCAAACCGAAAGAATTCGGGACAACGAGGAAACAAAAGAAGCGCGTTTCTGAAGTCCTCTAACCGAAAGCGCTCGGAACAACTAGCAAACCGAAAGATTGACCAAAAGACTTAGCCAAAATTATGAAGGAAAAAAATTCATTGATACAAGGAGAAGATTACAATAAGTACAAGAGAAACACAAAAAGAAAAATCCTAGGGTGCTTAAGAATCCCCGGCAATGCGAGAAGTTCCAGCTCCCGTGTCTCTAGCCGTCGCCTTCGGCGCAGGTAGAGGAACAGGTGGCAGGTTGAGGTGATCAGCTTTCGACCAAGTCCACCGAGGACCCTTGGGAATACCCAGGGCCGAAAGAAAGGAGGTATCGAGGTCCGGATAGCGTTGCAAAAATTGATGGCGAGCTAAACAAAAGCCGTCCTGAAAGGACACCTTTGACATCTGGACGGCTTTATCCCTCTCTACATCTAGCAAGTCCGCCTCATTCTCAAGACCAGCAACCTCTTTCTCGAGACCCAGGATCTCCTCCTTCAGACCGGCAATCCTCCGCACCAATCCCTTCGCGTTTCTCCTTTTCGCCGCACTCCTCCTCAGAAAATAAACCCTGGCTTGAAGAGCCGCCTTTTCGGCAAGAGTCTTCTTCAGAAGGGCAGCTTCTTCTTCTTTCTCCTTCTGAATAACCTCATTGGCCGAAGTCAAGCGCACAACCTCCTCGCCAAGGTCGCTCATTTTACGGGAAAAGTCCTTCAAAAGGTCCGATTGGCCTATGAGGAACTCATCCCGGAGCAGAGCAACCTTCTCCCTGGCTATGCGCCCTAACTCGACATTGGCTATGTCCAAGTTAATACAGAAGAGCCTAGCCTGCTCCAGTTCACTTTCAGCCCGAGCTCGGGCAGAAGACTGCTCTGCCGCCCAAAATCGGAGGTGTTCACTGTACCCCAAAAGCTGCGAAAAGAGAAGGAGAATATCCTCAGGGAAAGCAGCATAAGGAAAGGCAAAACACTTGGGCAAAAAAGAGAGAAGGTTACCTGAGCGGCGCGTTCAGAAATTCTAGTGGCGAGGATATCCCCAGAAGCACACTCCTCGGCAACTGCCCTAGAAGAGGCTTCTGTAAGAACACCCCTCGCCATCTGGGGAGCCATCTCTTGGCAATCTCCGGAAAACAAGTTCATGTCTTCCGTGAAAGACCAAAACGGCTCCCTCGGAATTTTGTCTTTCGGGAGAAGGGAGTCCCGAAGAGCCCGTCTTCGGGCATGATCAGCCATCCATGCGGGGGTCGCCCGGTCCTCTGCAAAATGGAGGGGCGCGAGTCAGGAAGGGCTCCCCGAAAACATAAGTTATGAGCAAGAACGTATTCGGAGCAAACCTGGTGCAACCCCGGTAGTATCCTCGGTAGTGTCCGCCGCAAAGGCCGGAATATACTTGCCTTTGTCCTTGCGACGTCTGTCCAACTTTTGAATAGTTGGACTCTCGGGCAAAGAGCCTGAAAGCCCCACGGGCGAGATGGGACCCGACGGAGTGAAAAGGGTGACTACTCCGGCGGGCACCTCGGCCGCCGCAATATCGGCCTCAGAAGATGTCGCAGCTACTTCGGAGGGGGTGACAACCCTGGTGGATAACGGAGTAACATCAACCATGGCCAAGGTTGCAGTAGCGTCGGTGGAAGTGGCCATCGCATCGGTTGAGATATCAACCTTGGTGGACGTAGCAATAACTTCATCGACCTCCACCACATCTTCGGAAGGTGAAGTAAGGGCTCTCTTCTTTGACTTCTTGGCCGAAGACGGTCCGCTCCCAGTAGACTTACGCCTTTTGGAGCCACTTTTCTTTGCTTGTTCTCCCTTCTCTACTTGACCAAGGAAGAGATTCTTGTAGTAGGCGGCAGAATCGTCAGCCATCTCTGAAAAAAAAAAAAAGGGGGAAAAGCATCAGTACGAGCCAAAGGCGTTTAGCCAAAAAAGGAGTTTCCGGGAAATAAGAAAGGCGTCAGCAAAAAATTGAAAAAATACGACTTCGGGAAATTGAGAAACTAGCAAAAGTCGAACGACTCCCAAGGAAGGCACTCACGAAAAACCTTGCCAAAATCAGGATTCCTGGATGCCGTCGTAAATAGTGGCCGGAAATCGCTCCGCCGTGCAGACCGTCGCTCAAAGAAATGAAAAGAGCGAGAAAGAGAGAGCAAGGGGGAAAGCACAGAAAAGAGCAAAAGGAAAGAATGACAAAGGGAAAGCTTATATAGAGCAAAGAAAGGGCAATTGAAAAGGCGTCATAACTACTGCATGGGAGCGAAACGTCACCATAATTACCCTTCCCGCACAAAAAGACGTGCCATACCAATTGACGCTTGCCACGTGTCGGTCATCGCGAGAAACTAGGGCATGTTTTCTGACATCCTAAAGATTTGGGTCTAGCCCCAGATTGACGCGCCTAGTTTCAAGGCATGGCAGTTCATTGACTTAAGACAGAAAAGATAAGAGTGGACATCTCGGACATCTCGGCAACGCCGAAGGGCAGGTATGCGACATTCGCCCGAGCAAACTACACCCTTAAAATGGTGAAGTACCTTTCTTGCAAATGATATAAGCTGGATCCTCTGAAAGTGCTCCCAAAAGGGCTACAAGCCGAAGTCATACTTCGGCTTTCCGAAGGAGGGCATGTGATGGCCGAAGTGCCATGGTCTTGGCCACTAACTTCGGAGGAGGGGCCAAACGCCTGACATATCCGACCTCGGAAGACCCATCGCACCAACCTCGGAGAGTTACTGTATCGCCTCCCCATCAGAGGACGAATGAACCAACTTCGGAAGAGTGAGAACACCCCGAAGAAACGGTGTCACCCCGGGAGAAGTCCTTGCTCGTCTACCTAAAAGGTAACGTCGGCCGGAGGGACCTCGGAGGGGTGATGGGTGATACGAAGGAGTCTCTGACATATTTGCCCGTACGTCCTAGACGTTGACCTCAAGCATTCTGACAGGCCACTGTAGTCCGTGCTCTGGCACACTGAGACACGATTCTCGACAAACCATTGCCCGAGAAAGCCTGCACACGGCTGACCACTTTCCTGTTTAAGAGGTACGGATCCTATCCGTCCATACACGTGTCACGATCAGGAGGGTTCATTTTCTCCTATTTACAGCAGGAAAAACTCTGGGCAAAAGGGAGAGGGGGCTGGACAGGAGCTTTGGGGAATACTCCAGAGTCCCAGTTTTCTCCTCTCTTCTCCTCTAGGCATGCCAGAAAAATGCCTCTGGCGTGATGCTTCTCCTTATGTGCATGCCAGAAAAATACCCCCAGCCAGTCTATTTTATGCCTATTCTTTGCTATTTAGAGGCACTGACTTGGGCGTCGGAGGCTCCTCCCCGGAAAATCGCTCCGGGGACCTCCTAACCCCTGTTTTCTGTATATTTCAGGCCGAACCGCTTGAAGATGTCAGCTTTTTCAGGCTCCTTCCTGCACCGGAAATCCTTCATGGCCCCCGCTCTCCATCGTAGGACGGCCACCTATGGCATCCCTCAGGAGGTCCCTGTCACCCCCGTCGTGGAGCCACGGCGGGATCGTAAACGATTGCTAACCCAACGCCATCACTATCCACATTATATTTTCCCTAAATGTTTAAAAAAATTAGCAAAAACATTTAACTTATGTGAAAAACCATAATCAAAGCAATAAAATTATAGAATGTTACATGTTCGAGTCATTCCTTCTTTCACATAGATTCACTACATTTTTCAATGTCAAAATTACACATTCCTCCCAATCAGTGTAGCCAATTCTGTTCCTGCATCATTCAATAGGAAATAATACGTCAGATGCGTGTAGTACTAAAATCTAAACTACCCTAACATCCAAAACGTATCTAATATAGATTATACCTTATACTAGGTTGGATCGATCAATTTGGCTTATCAATCGACCAAAACCATCTTCAAAATAAAAATTGGCTCTGTACCTAACTATCTATTCGAAGTCCCTCCCCATTCCTGAATCCAATTTCTGTTCCTCAAGTTTTGAAAAGCAAATACTAGATTAGATGGCCATGTACCTCCAACATCCGAAGTACCACAACAATAAATTTAATTGTTAAACATAATATACATTTCACTCCATTCGATCTACTACACCTGATTACGGATCAAACACACACTACTTTTGTTCCCGAGGGTTTGGACAGAGACCAGAGAAGATGAAATGATGGTGTTTCGGATATATTGTTCCCCTATGACTGAATGGGTGAATATCAGTGGGTCCACCACATTGGACACCAGATCTGTATTCCTTTAGCCCACCCATGTTGTTCTACTACCGGTAAATGAAATCACACATTGCGAAGAGTGAAGGGGCCCCCTTATGAAAAAAAATAACAAACACAACAAACACATTTTCCAAGAAATCATTTAGGTAAAATAGATCTCTGCCCTTGAATTTCACACGACACAGTAAGAGAGACACAAACGCCGGCAAACATAAAAGGCGGTCTGTGGACCTTTGGACGAGCAAGCATTTGTACGACAATAGAGACGGTCAAGAAAAAAGATAGATATGTTTGTACCACCAAGAAATCGAGTATTAAAACAATAGGAGCCCTAGGAAACTAAATCAGATTATTTCCACCCAGAAGGAGGAAAACGGTGCACGAGGGTCACTGAGTAGCAAATTGTTAGACCCGCGCATGAAAGAAAATGAATTGGAGGAAAAAATAAAAGATCTATTTTTGATTAAAATGGAGGTGTCACCGCTGGAAGGCATAGTGGTGGTGGCTTTTGGTCTAGTAGATTTAGGGTTCACTTGACGACACGAAAAGAGGAAGAGATGTAATAAGCTGCTAGGGTTTGGGCACAAATCCATCTTTATAGGCCTTCCGGGGTAATACTGGCTCACCCATAAATCCTTCACAATTGATAAGCTTGCTAACTTAAGCCCTACTTCTATTTTCTCCCATTTTCGGCCCATGTCTCCATTGCCTTTGTATCTGAAACATTTTGGGCTTTGTTTCACACTGGTGGACTAGATTTTTTTTTTTGTTTAAACTTTAACCCATTAACTTACTTCCTTGCAAATGGCACATTTATTAAATGCAGCCCACTTTTTCCTTCCTTCTTTTACATTGCCTGTGTTAAATTTTAAATTCCACCAAAATTTTTCATTTACTTTCTCCTCAATTTTTTTTCATCATGGATGATTGTTAATGTTTGCTTTACTATTTTGTGTCTTAATATTTTATTTCTACCTGTTTACATCTGTTCTAATTTTTCCACTTTATACAATATTTGGGTTAGTATTCTCATGACTATTATTTTCTTTCACTGCCTTTTTCTTAATTTTTTTTATTATTCTTCTTTTGGTGTTGCACTATCCTAATTAATCATTTTAATGTATTTAACTACTTAACTATCTGTATTTCCTATTATAAATTAAATATATAATCTTAAGTTACTCTTTACTATTTTTTTATAATATTATACTATTGTATGTACAAAAAGT
Organism: Aquilaria sinensis; assembly: GCA_005392925.1. NCBI lineage: Eukaryota > Viridiplantae > Streptophyta > Magnoliopsida > Malvales > Thymelaeaceae > Aquilaria > Aquilaria sinensis. The sequence continues at coordinate 117,985 of SMDT01000910.1, read as the reverse complement.
CATTTAAATGTGAAAACCTTCCTAAACAACTATTTACTATAAATTAACCATGATGTAACCATCCCCATAGTTTCCTTTAGTATAACTTCAGTACATATCATATTTAATTGTTGTTTATTTTAAACTGCTAATATTATATTTTTGTCTGTAGAATAAGCTATTCTATTATTAATAACTGATAAAACAATCATCTCTTTTATAATCAATGTTGTACGCTAATATTTCTTTTAATATCTTTCCTTCCTATCTCATTTTTGATCTATTCTTATTTTGTCGATGCCTTAAACTATTTATTTCCATGACCAATTGCTACATTCTCTTATGTGCACATTTTATTATTAGTATCTATATAAATTCCCTTCACTTATAGAAACAACATTTCTACCCTCTATAGTGACATAATTTCTCCACGGACTCATTACCCATTGAGATTCTCATGATTATTTTGTCCGAGGTTCTACGGTGGGATCAACGTCAGTCTTGAGACCTGGCATCTGTTAATCATGCATTCTCTCTATCCTTTACCTCCCTAGTTATATTCGTATCCTTCACTATTTCTTCAGTCTTATGGGGATGGTTCCCGCTTCTAGGTTCTCCCAAAGTTATTAGGCTTAGGCATTCTGGCCATCCATTTGTTACCTTACCCCATGGTGTCATCCAGTACTTTTTCCATGCAAATTTTACTGAGGGCTTGCATTTCATCCATACCTCTTCCATTCATGGCATCTCGGTGGTGAAATATCTTTATGCCATTTTGTCAACCAATCAGGCAAATGCTTTCATCACCAACAGCATTTCATACATCCAAAGTTTGAAGGAGGATGAAGGTGATGGATGGGGAGCAGCGATTCAAAAGCTATGTATTGAAGCTGATGACATCATTGGAACAATGGTACAAAGGTGGGCTCACCTGTTCACTATGTCTTTAGAAATGGTCAATCCTAAAGTCGGTCAACGCCATTATGGATCATGTGTTTTACAACTTCATCAATAGTTATGTATCAATGGTTTACCCCTGAAAGATTATGAGATTGATGATCTGAGATTGTGTGATGAGTGTGTATTGCACAAGGACTTAAGTTTCTTAGTTGAAATGGTCCTTCAGGTACAGTGGAATTAACATTTTAGTCATTAGTGTTATTACCATTCTTTTCAAACTTATGTCTCATAGACTTTTCCTGAGCATAGTATCTGCTCTTTATTTCCTGTTATATTTATTATCATGGTTGACATTGTGTTGTGTTCAATATTATGGTTATATGTACTGCTCTTCATTTGCATTGCTTCTTACTTGATTTCACTTATTGTTACTGCCACTTATATTTATCGCAATTGTTTCCTCTCTTACCGTATAGATGATGTATAAGTAGAAACAATTATGTGATTTAATTCTATTATTAATAGTGATAGCATATTACATTTCCTCATATTTTAAAGGAAATGGATTCACATGCTTGAAAAGCCCATTGCATTGAACTGTCATGTGTTACTCGGTGATCTTGTTTTTCAGCTAGAACTCTTTGTTCTTGTAATTGCAATACTTCTATTACGAGAAATCACTCAGGTAGAATTGGCATCTCAGCTATTGTACCGGTTCCTTTTATTCAATTAGTAAGAACTCCATTCGTTGATATAACCAATAGAGTACCCTTAGTTAGTCAATCAGTGCAACTTGTTGCATGGCTTACTCCAAATATTCCTTGTCCTACTCTTTCTCCCCCACCATATTCAGTATCATTGCAGCTTGTTCCTAGAACTTTTAAGATTGGAGAAAGCTCATCTACTGTAGCAAAACGGTCTAGAACCGATACTAGATCCACACCTTCCATTGAACGTATACCCATTGCATCGTTCATTGAGAATAGTATTCATATTATAGGTTCATTTATTCTAAATACTTGTTTCTCCCATATCATTCATTTACTCAGTTTTTACAAAATTAAATGTTATCTCCTAATTGTATTTTTTAATAGACACAACTGATGATGTAAATGCTGCTAAACATGTTCATGGTAATCAGGATTTTGGTAGAGATGACCATCATCGTATACTTCTTTTCCTCTCTCCCTACAATCACTTCCTCATCTTATCAGCCTGTTCCTTAATATTACTTTCAAACTAAAGGACATGCTTTGAATATGAAGACATCAGTCTTGCTACATGTGTTTGTCCTTATTGTGGTGCTAGTATGTGGTACCAAAAAAGGAGCAATAGGTACCATCATACATTGAACCTGGAATTCTCTTTAAGTTGTAGCAAAGGGAAAGTTCCTCTTTTTTTGGCCCTACTAGAATTTATATGAAACATCTTTGACTATAATGGAGATCATATATTAAGGTATTTTTGGAGGCATATATGAGAAATTAATTATATATTTTCTTTTGCCTCAATTGGGGCATATGTCGATTCAAGTGCACATGATGGCCAAGGTCCACCGGTGTTTCGATCTTGTGGAATGAATTATCATCAAATTCGAGCCTTATTTCCTAATAGTGGAGATCATCTGCAGTTTGCCCAACTATACATATATGACACCAAGCATGAGACATACGATTGAATTATAAGCTTTGGTGACGGGACGTATGTTGAGTATGATAGACTGATCATAGATGGTCTAATTTAGGTATTTAATGGGCATAACCAATTGGTTAGATTCTTCCAAATGGTAAGAAATCGGTTAAATGACAGGACAATGCCTCCTGTCTGTATTCAACTGATCAGTTCTAGGGGAAACAATACACGGTATGATTTGCCTACTTTAAATAAGGTTGTTGGACTACTTGGTGGTGTTGATGAAGAGAACAGCAACTATTAGGACTTGTTGGTTTACCCATGGAATTTGGAGCCCCGTACAATTGATTTTTTCCATTTGAGGCAATGTGCTTTACATTTCCCTTTATTCCTTGTGTATGGAGAAGATGAGTATCATTTGGAAATAAGATACTATATTGAGGAAAGACAACTTAATTGCATAATAACTGTTACTCCAAAGGATTTTTATGCATATCAACTGCAACAGCAATCCAATGTCTACTCACTTATCCTTATGGGAGGTCACCTGTTCCATGAATATGCTGTTGATGCTAACTGTGACATCTTTGAATCTCAATTTTGCTAGCTTTAATGAAACAAAGACTGTTTCTATGCTGAATTTTATATGGCCTGCAGGATGTAGTTAGCCGAGGTGACACAGATGGGTCTTTATATGGTAAAAGAATGATTCTACCATTTTATTTTGTTGGAGGTCCTAGATATATGATGTAGAACTATTAGAATTTAATGGCCATTTGTTGAGTTATGGGGTACCTTAACTTATTTATCACTTTGACTTGTAACCCAAAATGGCTAGAAATTAGTCACTTTCTTCAACTCATCCCTAGCCAACCGACTGAAGGCAGACCTAATATCTTCGATCATGTCGTCATGATGAAGCTTCTGAACTTCAGATACTATAGTGCTAAACGGAAACACTTTGGTCACATCATTGGAGGTATTATTCCTTCCTGCCTTAGTCAATAACTTGACTGTAATATGAAAAACATTGATTTATCCTTCCATCAATCCCCTTATTCCTAACTTTACACGCTATAGATCTTTGTATAGTTGAGTTCCAGAAACAAGGTCTCCCTTATGCACACATTGTGCTTTTCCTTCATCCTAAGGATAAGATTAACACTCCTTAGAAAATTAATCGTCTTATCTTTGCTGAGCTTCTAGATAAGGATGAAAACCCCATTGGGTATAAATCGGTTGTCACCCATATGCTCCATGGCCCTTATGGGGCAACAAATCCACGATTCCCATGCAAGGTAAATTATACCTGTAGCAAGCATTACCCATGCTCTTTCCAAAATGAGACAATGATAAATGATGATCATTTCCCCCTTTATTGTTGGAGGCATGAGGCTCAGTATGCTGCTATGCATGGGGTGCGATTAGATAACGATGGGTGGCCCCTCATAACCACAACCTCTGTGTGAAAAATGATTGTCATGTCAATGTCGAGCTCACTAACTTGGACATGTGTGTTAAGTACATTTGTAAATACGCTAACAAGGGCTTAGACATGTCCACAGTTGTTATAGAAACATATCATTCTAAGTGAAATAATGGGCCTAGAGGTGAATTTGATCATAATGATGAGATCAAGCAGTATATGAACTATCATTTTGTTTCTACATCAGAAGCAATATGGTGCATTGGCTTCTTCATCCATGAGCATCATCCATTGGTGGATTGGTTATCTTCTCATTTACCCCGGTGAACAAAGTGTTTTACATGAAGATGGTGATAACCTACATGATGTCGTCTGTGTACACGAGGAAAGTGTTACAAAGTTTTAGGCTTGGATGCACTGTAACTCTGTTGATAATTTTGCTTGTACATTGACATACAATTAGTTCCCGGAACATTTTGTCTAGAAGAGGCAGCTCAAATTGTGGACACGACATCATAGGGGTCACAATGTTAGTAGAATATATTTTGTTCACCCAACTGCAAGTGAAAGATTTTACCTCTGAATGCTCCTAAATGTTGTTATAGGACCTAGCTCATATGTGGAGATACGCATGGCCCATGGCATTGCTTATGGCACATAGAAGGAAGCATGTTCTACGATTGGTCTTCTAGATGGCAACGTAGAATGGCATCAATGCCTTAGTAAGGCAACACAATGGGCATCAGGCCACCAGTTAAGATAACTATTTGTCATCTTCTTGCTTTTATACAAGGTTAATGACCCACTGGCCTTATGGAGACGTAATGTTGATTCCCTGACTAAAGATATATTATATCATTAACATCAAGTTTTAAAGAACGTTCGCCTGACTATGACTGATGATGTGCTGTAGAATTACTCACTACATGATGTTGAACATGACTTGAATAGAGTCAGTAGAAGCTTGAGGCAATTTCCTACTATTCCATACCCATAAGTTGATCCTTGGATGATGTTACAAAGCTCCCTACTCATCCAAGAGTTGAGCTATAATAGGCCAGCTCTTACTTTAGAACATATTGACTTGGTTAGGCGGCTTAATGATGGTCAGCACCATATTTACACATCATTGATTCATTCTATTCAATAACGTACTGGTGGCCTTTTTTTTGTGCATGGAAGTGGTGGTATAGGAAAGACTTTCATTTGGAGGACAATTATTTCCAAGCTTTGGTCTTCTAGTTGAATCGTACTTGTGGTCATTTCTTCTGGTATTGCTTCACTCTTATTGGCCGGAAGGATAATTGCTTGTTCCTAGTTGAAGATCTTAATCCCTATAGAGAATATATCTGTGTGCCATATTAACCTATAGAGAATATATCTGTGTGCCATATTAAGAGATCTACTCCAATGGCAGAGCTTCTTTGCAACACTAGCTTCGTCATATAGGAAGAAGCTCCAATGGCACATTGGTATACGTTAGAGGTTGAGGACTGAACGTTTCATGATATTCTCTTTGTTCTCGACCCTGTTGCTATAAGAAATGTCCTTGGGGGTATAAGTGTTGTATTTGGGGTTAATTTTCATCAAATCTTGACAGTTATTCCATGTGGTAGTCGAGCAAATATAGTTGCTACATCAATATTGTCATCCCCTCTTTGGTAGCATTGTACATTATATTCTCTAACCGAGAACATGAGACTGCAAAATTCCACACCACTTCCAGTCTCAGTATTCAACAATTGGATTATAGGAGTAGGGGATGGCTCGATTTCATCACACTGGTTATCAAAAGATGAGGAAAAACCATCATGGATTGACATCCTTAGCGATTGCTTTATTTCTATATTTGCTGATCCGATTGCTAATATTACCTCCTCGACTTATCCAAACTTAATTGCCAGATATGAAGACATTGCTTACTTGAAGGAAAGGGCTATTCACTCATCTACTAATGACATCGTGGATGTTTTCAATGACCGCATCATTGATATGCTCCCCGGTGATTCACAAACATTCCTCAACGCTGATAAGGTTTCCACTGTCACTGATAATTTTGAAGCACACACTTTGCTATATCTAATGGAGTACCTTAATACATTCAAGTTCTCTGGTTTTCCTAATCATGAATTGCGATTAAAAGTTGGTGTTTCGGTTAAGTTGATGATGAACTTAAACCAATCTTTTAGGTTATGCAATGCCACATGCGTAGTGGTAACAAGGTTGGCACAAATAGTTATCGATGCAAAAATTATAACAGGTCTTAACTCAGGGCATCGGGTTTGTATACAACGGGTTGAAATGGTCCCTTCCAACACATAGTTAGTATTCATGTTCTGTTAAAGGCAATTCCCATTAAAGGTTTGGTTTTCCATGACAATTAACAAAATTCAGGAACAAACTTTCAACCATATAGGCCTCTATCTTCCGCAACCTATTTTCAACTATGGACAACTCTACATTGCTGCATCTCGGGTCACCATTCCTCTAGGTTTTTGTGTGTTACTGCAATCCGAGCAACCTAATAACTCACTTACAGGAAACATTATGTACCATGAAGTTTTCCAATGACTATACTCTCCAACTTAAGTATGTAGCATCTCATTGTCGCTTTATCATATCTTTTATTTTTTTTATCCTACGTCAGTTCTAATCATTACTTTTTTCATTTGAGTGTAGGTAAAAATGAGACCACATTTCACCCATCTCATCCAGTTAACTATATTAAGTTATAGATGGACAATTAGTGTTCGTCTGACGCGCCTTTGGGATGCTATCAATGTAACAAATTTGAAGTGTTATGGCATATCGATGACATGACTTGATGAACAGGCATCTTTTTCTTTACTATTTCTTCTTGGATAATGCATTTTTGTTCATACATTTAATGTTTTTATCAATATTTCATTTACATATTACTCCCCCCCATGCTTCCCTACTTTAACTTCACAAAATTTCTTTTCATAGAGTAATCAAATTCATGCAATGGCCTTGGCATCCATTTCTCATAAATTCAAGTCTCAATTATCCTAGGGGAATGTGCATATTTTCTTAAACTTCACCATCTTTAGGGCCAATAAGGGGTACAGACCAGTGACCAATGAACCTGTCATTTGTTATAAAGTGTCGACGATATGCACTTTAGTGTCAATTCCTATATGCACCACTGCCTGCCACAAGTTTGAGTTCTTTCCTTTTGAACAAATACATTTGTGATTCCTTGAAAATATTCAGTTATGTGGTACTACTTCCAACAATGAACATTTCACATATTCAGTTTTGCTATTGTCATCACAGTTACTATACTCTTTCTATCATTGATAGATACCATTGGCAAACTAATTGCAATTTGTTCCATGATTGAAACTGACCACACTGATGGCCTTGTAACACAAATGTGCTTTATAAAACTCGGGAGCTTAAGGTATTCCACTACCCCCCATCTGCATTTACTTCATTTATGTTGTTCCTCATACTTCAGTTCCAATTCACTTCTTTCTGCATCCATCACTCTTATTAGTGGCTCCACCATTAATATAACTTTTTGGGGGATCAAGCAAATTTGGTTGATTACAATGCAATGAGGACGCACCAACAAACAACATCCTTGTAGTCACTTCTACATCTGTTAGGATGTGTCAACGTATGTGGCTAAACATACTTCGCATACTTTGTTGGTTTAACTCATTCCACTTCAATTCCCTGCCCATTGCTATTGTGAGTGCAGGACATTATAATCTTGATTCCACCCTGGGCACAAAAGTTTATGTTGATATTGCCATCGATGAAGTGCAGCAATTCCTTCAATCATATGACCCTTATACTCACTTATTTCTTTCTATTTGCATAGATTTACCTATTAAAACTAACATACTTTATCTTCTTCCTGCCATCACATAACCTTAACATTTTACATTAGGGTGTTTACTAGGAGTCACATTGTACAAGACTAAGGATAATCTATAGAAGGGAAAAATGTATTGTAGAAATTAAGGATTTGCTTGATCATGGCCCCTTATGTGTGAGTTATTGTACTTCCATCGTATTTATACTTTACATATATAAGTTTTACACCATTTTTACCACTTCTATGTAACATATCTTGAAAGGAACATATATACTATGTCTGTGCCACTATTTCAAAACTCCTGAATGAACATGGATGGTGGTATTATGCGTGGAAAAAATCTAGCAGAAAAGTCAAAACCATTGGATTAATTTATTTCTATCAGTACTAAAATATAGTAAATTGTACACCACCTATGTGGTATTTACTTCCCATTACTTTACCTTTATTCCTTTCTCTATCATAGTTTTATGGCATACTAATGAAATATCTTCTCCCATTCTTTTAACTTACAATACAGGTATAAGGCTATTGTCAAAGTGTTCGACTCCATGAGTAGCATGTTATTCACAGTGCTTGACTCCATAACTGCAATGTTCTTTGCTTCCTCAGCTATAGTTCTTCATGCTCTTGAACAATCAGTCTTCATCTTTATCATAAACCTTATTCATTTATCATTTATTGCTACACTAAAGACCTTACTTCCACATATACTTTTCACCAATTAATGTCTTCTTTTATGTGCCTCTCGCTTCCATAGGATAACGGACCCGCAAAAGTTGAGCATGCCTTTCAACAGTCATTGAACCAAGAACTAATGCTTGAGGTTGAAATTACTTCATTCAACTTCCAGAATCCTTATTCTCCTATCATTCTTAAGAATTTTTTCACAATTAAGCATGACGAGGAAGCGCTCGCACTTACCCTAAAAGAGAAAATTGTTTGTTCTCTGAATCCTTTACTCCTCATATATCTTATGGCCCTACTAGTGGGAAGCATGCCTGAGGAAGGCAAAGTACTATAAATTGAGTTTAGAACCTTAATTCAAGCTTACACAGCAAGAATATGAAAGGTTAGCAAAGTTCACTAAGTTCCAAGAAGGTTAAGGCACCAAATGAGGTTCAGGGGTAAAATGGTAATTTTGCATCCTGAATAGCAAGGCTAGGTCCCAAGTGGTTAAAATGAAGTTTTATAACTTAACTTTTTAACTTTAACCAAAACTTGATGAAATAAACAAGGATTAATCAAGAATAGCTAAGGTTTCCAAAAGATGGGTGCCTAAGTGTATCGTGTCTAATACTTTGTTGGCTTAGATTAAAAAATAGTGTTATAAAAGGGTAAAGTGAATGGTGGCTTCCATAAACCCGAGTTCATCCTCTCCACCCTCATTTTTCCACCCAATTAAGCTTGAAATCAAAGTTTTTTGGTGAAAAGAGAAGCCATCACAAGTATATAGGCCATTGGGAGCTTATTTCAAGTATAAAACTATGGCTTTGGAGCTTGGAAGCATGTTTTCTCCCATCCCCTATTTTTAGTATGAGGTAACCAATGTATTCTTCATTGATTTCAAGTTTATTGCTTAGTTAGGAGCTTGGGTTTCGTTTAGAAAGCAAGAATTTGATATTTGGTGCCTATGTTTTGTTTGGAACTTAGGTGGTGCTTTGGTGAGCTTAATGGATTGGAAGAGTGCTTGATTCTTTCTTGTTACTTGGAGTTGAGGTAAGGGAGTTGTGCTTTCAAGTTCAATTAATGCTATTGCAATGAGTTTGCTTGAAGGATTAGAGTAATTCTAGCAATAGCATTAGTTAGTGGGCAAGGTTGAATTATTGTGGACTATGAGGTTTGTGATGATTGGAATGATGTTATAATGCATCATAGATTGGCTTGTGATAGTTGGTTATGATCTATGCAACATGTTTTACATGTATGTAAAGTTTGGATGCTATCTAAGCATGTTTGATATATTTGGTAAGTGTCCAAAGTTCATAGCAGCAAAATCTGTGAAAATTCTGCAGATTTACAGATTGGAGACGCGTCGCCAAACTTGTACCAATGCCCATGACGTGTCACCAATGCTAGAAGGTTGGCAGAATGTTACCAACTATGGTGACACATTGCCACAGGCATGTTGGCTGAATTTTCAAAGTTTTGCTAGGGATGTCAATGGGAGACCTAAGGGGGTTCTTAGACCACCTTGGGGTCTAGGCATTCCAGGGCTACTCTGAGACTTCTAAAAGTCTTTCAAGACCTAGGAGTTTTGTTGAGTTTTATAAATTTTTATGGTGACTTGTACCATAAGCAGGAAAACTAGTTTACAAAAGATCATAACTAAGTACCACTAGCTTGGGTGAGAGGTTTAGAACCCTTGGCAACCTTGCCGTCCTATTAGCCACGAGCTTATAAGGTGAAACCTTAGTGCACATAGTCTAAAAGGTCTTTATGGCCTAGTCTACAATAGTCCCATCACAATGCCCCTGTACAACATAAATGGGAGAGGTTCAATTGGTGATTTATCACTAGTTAGGCTGGCAGGCTAAGCTTGTTGGAGGACAAGGCAATGCCTTGTAATTCAAGGACCATGATGAGGAAAGGTCTCAAAGGACCTAGGTATATGCATATATTAGACCCTCAAGCTATATGAGCCTACAGCAGGTTACATATGTTATCATATGTGGTGTCCTTAGTAATTTTCTTATAGGTCAAGTGAAGATCCTTACTGAGAATTTCTGAATTCTCACTCCCTAGTTATGTTGTGCAGATTCTGAAGTTGTTGGGCTTGGTAACTGCTGAGGGTTATTGCGGTAGTAGCTTTTGTATAGCTATGGAACTTGAGAATCTCTATGATTTTAGCCTACACAGGTAACTTGTTGGTCAAGTGACAGTACTAGCTACAGTCTTCCTTTGGCTGCAGAGCCTAGCACAACATGGACAAAGACTTTTGTGACTCGCCACTAGGACTTACATCCAAGGTCGGAGTTACTTCAAGAAGATCTCAATTGAGGCTTGTAAATATAGTACTCTTAGCTTCCTCCATTGTCTATGTTTTGAGGAGTCCTAGACTCTAGGGTTGCTCTTCGGTGAGGGCGTTAGTCTACTTTATGTATGAATGCTCCCACATAGTTGTTATATGTAGTAAACTCACATAAATGCTGATCTTGTATGCTTTGGCTATTTAAACCTATTTTCTATGGAAATCTTTTGGCCAAGTCAATGTTTTATAGTTTTGTTAATCCAAGTCAAAGCATGAAGAGCATACATCTTGCATATTCTAGGTTAATCAACTAGTATCATGGGATTTTAATTCGTGCAGATATACAACTAGCCAATTACAGCCACCGTGAGACCAGCTCTCACAGGTCTCCTGAGCAGGGGCCAAAGACAGCCGTGTCAATTTTTGGTATTAGAGCTTCGAGCTCATTTTGTAGATATTGGAGGCTAAGACTGAGATCTAGTTTTGGAAGTCCATGTGCTAGGTTGGTTAGTACTGACCAACATCTGGGGAATGTTGTCTGGCTTTAGTCGCAGGTTGCTATGGTTGACACTAGGTCAGGAGCTTCGAGAGGAGCTAGAAATCTTGGTGAAGGTTCTAGTGACCCAGTTGTGGCAATGCTGGATGAGATATCTAGGGTGCTTTAGGGTTAACTCAAACTATGGCCCAAGTGGTAGAGGGTATGACTACTATCATAACTGAGTTGTTCCAAGATCATAAGGATAAAGAAGTTGTTTAAGAGCAAAATGATCCACACTAGGATCAGGAAAGGCATGCTGAGTAGTAACGAATGCCTAGGGCTCATGAACGGAGAAATCATGTTCATGAGGAGGAAGAGGAGCTAGAGATTATGGAGACTCCAAGGAGGGGAGACACCCCACATCAAATGAGGTTGTTAGAAAAGTTTAAGATCGTTGATGCACCGAGTTTTGATGGGATAGGTGATCTTGATCGAGTAGAAGATTGGTTATCCAGGATGAATCGACTTTTCACTTGTGGAGGTTATGAGTCTGAACAAAGGATGGCCTTAGTACCTTTCTTTTTTAGAGGGAGGGCTAGTTTATGGTGGGATGATATGATGAAGATGTTGAGGGAAAGCAATGGCACTCGATCAGAGCACAAGAAAATGGTGCTCAATTGGTCAGACTTCGAGAAGAAGTTTCAATAGGAATATATTAGTTAAGCTGCACAAGACAAAAGGAGGATTTAGTTGAGCATTTAGTATAAGGAGAGATGTCGGTGCAAGAGTATGAGTAGCGTTACAATTCACTTGTTCGATATGCTCCTTACATGGTTGGTAATGAGGAGTTGAGGGTCAAGAAATTCTTTCAAGGTCTGAAACCCGTGCTTCAGAGGTATATGGCGATAGTGGATATCAGGAGTTATCGCCAAGTGGTTCAAAAGGCGTTAGCCTTAGAAAGGGAATTTGAGGATTCGAGGGCACCTAGTAAAATTGTGGAGGTTGGACCAGCCAACCTAGGAAAGAGTGCCAGGAAGCAATCGATGATGGAAAGCCAAGGTCCCTTCTAGAGAAAGAAAATGGGTTTATGTCCTAAGTGTGGATGGTTCCATGGCATGAGGCCATGCACCTTGGGAACTGATATTTATAATATCTGTGGTCAGAAAAGACATTGGGCAAGGGAATGCCCCACAAGCTCGACCTTTGTTAGGTCCACCTAGGAACCTACCCCCCACACCCTTTGCCATAGGAAATTGACCTAGTGTAGTTGCAGTAGCAGTTGACTTGAGGGTTTTTACCTTGGTGAGTCAGGTGACCGAAGAACCAGCCGCCGTTCGAGGTAATTTCACTTTTCAGAATGGTAGTGTTAGAGTGCTTTTTGATACAAGAGCTACTCTTTGAGTGATATCATCTGCCTTGATAGATAAGTTTAAATTGCAACAAGAAATCTCCAGTGAGTTAAGACTCATCAGGACTACAGGGAGGAGTTTTATTATGACCAATGAAGTGGTTACTAGGTATCCCTCACAGTTAGGCAACCATGATTTCTTTTGTGAGTTATGTATGATAGAATTAAGGTCTTATGACCTAGTGTTGGGAATGGATTGGCTAAGTAAGCATAAGGCACAAATTGACTATGTGAATCACTTAGTCGACATTATTGACGCTTAGGGAGCTAGAGTGACTTACATAGGAGGACTAGCATCTAGTGCTAAAAGGTTGCATCTTAAACTTAAGGATACCAAGCCCATAGTTAGTGAAGAAGAGTATTATTCATTGAATGGGGTGGCCATAGAGGAGGAACTTGAGAAAAATTTCTATAGCCAACCGGTTTCCTGAAGTTTTTCCAGTAGAACTTCCTAGGTTACCACCCAAGAGGGATACTGAGTTTGCAATCCATCTTTAGCCTAGGATTGAACCTATTTCAGTACCACCTTATAGAATGTCAGCTCCAAGATGGATGAGTTAAAGAAGTAGTTGGAGGAACTGCTAAAGCAAGGCTTTATAAGGCCTAGTGTATCACCGTGGGGAGCCCCAATGTTGTTTATGAAGAAGAAGGATGAAACTTTTAGATTGTGCATCAACTATAGAAAGTTGAATGCAGTAACAATCAAGAATAAGTATCTGCTTCCTAGAATTGATGATCTATTTGATAGACTCAGGGGAGCAAAGGTGCTTTCTAGGATTGACCTTCGGTTTGGATAGTTTCAAATCAGAGTTAAGGAGGAAGATATCCCGAAAACTGCCTTTAGGACAAGGTATGGACACTATGAATATACAGTTATGCCATTCAGTGTGACTAATGCTCCAGCAATATTCATGGAAGCTATGAATCGAACTTTAAACCATTTCTGGATCAGTTTGTTGAAGTTTTCGTCGATGACATTTTGGTATATTCACCATCTTCATCAGAACATGAAAAGCACCTTAAGATAGTTTTGCAAGTGCTAAAGGATAATCAGTACTATGCAAAGTTGTCAAAGTGTGAGTTTTGGTATGAAAGGATTCATTTATTGGGGCACATCATCAATGCTCAGGGTCTGTCAATTGATCCTGAAAAGGTTCAGGTGGTAGTTAAGTGGAAAAGACCAACTACAATTATAGAAGTTAAGAGTTTCTTGGGCTTGGTAGGCTACCACAGGTGATTCATAGAGAAATTCTCTGTGATAGCTACATCATGAATGGCCTTGACCAAGAAAACTCAGAAGTTTGAATGGACACCGGAGTGTGAGGAAGCTTACATGGAGTGGAAGAAAAGATTGACTAGTGCACCTATACTCATTCTACCATATCTGAACAAAGCTTTTACAGTATACACTGATTCATCGGGTTCTGGTTTAGGGTGCATGTTGATGCAGGATAGTCAGGTAATAGCCTATGGTTCAAGACAGTTGAGACCTAATGAGTTGAACTACCCTATTCATGATCTTGAGCTAGCGGCAGTAATTTTTGCACTTAAGCTATAGAGGCATTACTTGATGGGGAGGTCGTTCAAAATCTTCACTGATCAGAATAGTTTGAAGTATCTATTTACATAGAAAGATCTGAACATGAGGCAAAATCGATGGATTGAATACATAAAAGATTATAATTGTTCAATTGAGTCCTGTGTTGGTAAAGGAAATGTGGTAGCAAATGTATTGAGCTAGAAATACACAGGAGTGATCCTATCTAAGGATCAGGCTACAAATTCCTTCGAAGGAGCGTTGGGGGATTGTTTCTCAGCTTTGCATGAGTTTTGGCAAAACCAAGAGAAATCCCTAGTCTACGTTCTGGAAATTCAATCAGCTTGGTTAGTCAGAGTTAAGGATGCTCAAATGAAGGGTCCATTGTTGAAGAAAATTTCAGTAGAAGTGAAACTTGGTATTGTGAAGAAGGAATTCCAGTATAAGGATGGGACACTACACTATGGAGATCGTCTCTATGTAACGAATGTGGAAGGACTTAGGAAGCAACTCCTACAGGAGTCACATAGTAGTACTTTGAATGTTCATCCTAGCATTAGTAAGATGTATCATGATCTGAAGGCACATTTTTGGTGGCCAGGACTTAAAAGGGATGTAGGAGGACATGTGGTGAAGTGTTTGACTTGCCAAATGGTTAAAGCTGAACATTAGAAACCAGTGGGTACACTTCAAAGTTTACCTCTTCTAGTGAGGAAATGGGGGTCCATTACTATGGATTTCCTAGTGGGATTGCCAAATACCCAAGGTCAGCATGATGCTATATGGGTAGTGGTTGATCGATTGACAAAGTCGGCACACTTTATACATATCAAGATTACTTATACATTGGAGAAGTTAGCTCAGTTGTATCTTAGGGAAATTGTGAGACTCCATGGTATACTAGATCAGATTATATCTGATAGAGATCCTCGGTTTGTGTCATAATTTTGGAATGCTTTCAAAGAGGCATTAGGGAGCAATGTTAGTCTCAGTACCACTTTCCATCCTTAAACTGATGGGCAATCTGATAGAGTGATCTAAACTTTAGAGGATATGTTACGTATGTTTGTTATTGATTTCAAAGGTGATTGGGATCAACATCTACCACTTATTGAGTTTGCTTATAATAACAGTTATCAAACTATTTTAGGTATGGCACCATATAAGGCTTTGTATGGAAGGCAATGTATGACACCCCATTGTTGGGTAGACCTTGTAAACAGGGTAGTTATCGGTCCTAAAATCGTAGCTGATCCTACAGCTAAGATCAAGTTAATCTAGAAACGGATTAAGGCAGCCAATGACCAGTAAACTGAGTATACTAATTTGAGAAGAAGAGATTTAAGTTTTGAAGTTGGGGGCAAAGTACTTCTTAAAGTGTCGCACATGAAAGGAGTTACCCATTTTGGGCAGAGGGGTAAGTTAGACCCTAGGTACATTGGACCCTATGAAGTTTTGGAGCGAATAGGGAGAGTTCCTTATCGGTTGGCATTACCACCTAACGTATCCCAAGTGCATAACGTCTTACACGTTAGCCTACTCAGAAAATGCACAGTGGATCCGAGATAGGTAGTTAATGCTTCAGTGGTACCTATCCGGGAAGACTTGACATATGAAGAGAAACCCATTCAAATACTTGACAAGCAAGTCAAGAAACTTTGAACTAAGTGGGTTCTGATGGTTAAGATCCTTTGGTCAAACCATAGTGAAGAGGAATCTACTTGGGAAATAGAGTAGGATATGCTGAAAAGATATTCTAGTGTTTTTCCCGAGTTGAAGTAGAATTTAGGGGACCAAATTCCAGAATGAGGGGAGAATGCTATGGCCCTACTAGTGGGAAGCATACCTGAGGAAGGTAAAGTACTCTAAATTGAGTTTAGAACCTTAATTCAAGTTTACAAAGCAAGAATAGGAAAGTTTACCAAACTTCACTAAGTTCCGAGAAGGTTAAGGCTCTAAATGAGGTTTAGGGGAAAATGGTAATTTTGCATCCTAAATAGCAGGGCTAGGTCCCGAGTGCTTAAAATGAAGTTTTATAACTTAACCTTTTAACTTTAACCCAAACTTGATGAAATAAACAAAGATTAATCAAGAATAGCTAAGGTTACCAAAAGATGGGGACTTAAGTGTATCACGTCCAATACTTTGATGGCTTAGATTAAAAAATAGTGTTATAAATGGGTAAAGTGAATGGTGGCTACCATAAACCCGAGTTCAACCTCTCCACCCTCTTTTTTCCACCCAATTAAGCTTGAAATCAAAGTTTTTTGATGAAAAGAGAAGCCATCACAAGTATATAGGCCATTGGGAGCTCATTTCAAGTATAAAACTATGGTTTTGGAGCTTGGAAGCATGTTTTCTCCCATCCCCTATTTTTAGTATGAGGTAACCAATGTGTTCTTCATTGATTTCAGGTTTATTAGTTAGTTAGGAGCTTGGGTTTTGGTTAGAAAGCAAGAATTTGATATTTGGTGCCTATGTTTTGTTTGGAACTTAGGTGGTGCTTTGGTTAGCTTAATGAATTGGAAGAGTGCTTGATTCTTGCTTGTTACTTGGAGTTAAGGTAAAGGAGTTGTGTTTTCAAGTTCAATTAATGCTATTGCAATGAGTTTGCTTGAAGAATTATAGTAATTCTAGCAATAGCATTAGTTAGTGGGCAAGGTTGAATTATGGTGGACTATGAGGTTTGTGATAATTGGAATGATGTTATAATGCATCATAGATTAGCTTATGATAGTTGGTTGTGATCTATGCAACATGTTTTACATGTATGTAAAGTTTGGAGAATATCCAAGCATGTTTGATATGTTTGGTAAGTGTCCAAAGTTCATAGTAACAAAATCTGTGAAAATTCTACAGATTCGCAGATTGGCGACGTGTTGCCAGATTTGTACCATTGCCCAAGATGTGTCGCCAATGCTAGAAAGTTGACAGAACGTTACCAACTATGGCAACGCGTCACCATATGCATATTGGCTAAATTTTCTAGGTTTTGCTAGGGAGGTCAAGGGAAGACCTAAGGGGGTTTTTAGGGTACCTTGGGGTCTAAGCATTCTGGGGGTACTCCGAGACTTCCAAAAGTCCTTTAAGAGCTAGGTGTTTTCTTGAGCTTTATAAAGTTTTATGGTGACTTGTACCATAAGCAAGAAAACTTGTTTACAAAGGATCACAACTAAGTACCACTAGCTTGGGTGGGAGGTTTAGAACCCTTGTCAACCTAGCCGCGCTATTACCCACGAGGTTACAAGGTGAAACCTTAGTGCACCTAGTCTATAAGGTCTTTATGGCCTAGTCTACAATAATCCCACCATAATGCCCGTGTACAATATAAATGGGAGAGGTTCAACTAGTGATTTATCATTAGTTAGGCTGGCAGGCTAAGTTTGCTAGAGGACAAGGCAATGCCTTGTAATTCAAGGACCAGGATGAGGAGAGGTCTCAATGGACCTAGGTATATGTATAAATTAGACCCTCAACCTGTATAAGCTCATAGCAGGTTACATATGTTATCATACGTGGAGTCCTTGGTAATTTTCTTATAGGTACAGTGAATACCTATGCTGAGAATTTATGAATTCTCACTCCCTAGTTATGTTGTGTAGATTCTGAAGTTGTTGGCCCCGATAACCGCTGAGGGTTATCGCGGTTGTAGCTTTTGTGTAGGTATTGTACTTGAGAATCTCTATGATTCTAGCCTACATAGGTAACTTGTTGGTCAAGTGACAGTACTAATTATAGTCTTCCTTTGGCTGTAGAGCCTAGCACCACGTGGACAAAGACTTTTATGACTCACCCTTGGGACTTATATCCAATGTGGGAGTTAGTTCAAGAAGATCTCAGTTGGGGCTTGTATATGTAGTACTCTTAGCTGCCTCCATTGTTTATGTTTTGAGGAGTCCTAGACCTTAGGGTTGCTCTTGGGTGAGGGCATTAGTCTACTTTATGTATGAATTCTCCCACACAGTTGTTATGTGTAGTAAACTCACATAAATGTTGATCTTGTATGCTTTGGCTATTTAAACTTATTTTCTATGGAAATCTCTTGGCCAAGTCAATGTTTTATAGTTTTGTTAATCCAAGTCAAAGCATGAAGAGCATGCATCTTGCATATTCCAGGTTAATCAACTAGTATGACGGGATTTTAATCTGCCCAGATATGCAACTAGCCAATTGCAACCACTGTGAGATTAGCTCTCACAGGTCTCCTGAGCAGGGGTGAAGGATGGCCATGTCAATATATCCATATTCTTTCTGTCTCCAGATCCAATTAACCACTATTTTGGTATTCTAGCGACCAAGCCAATTGACACAATGATATATGTCTCATTCAAGAGATCAGTTCGCCTCCCCATCTTCCTCTTTCATATCATCAAATACTAAAGCTTTTATTGCTTTTACTTTGTAACCACTTCAGTAATCTCACTTTTTCACACTATTGCCACTTATTATCCACATGTGCCATCTTACTTTAATTTAACTTTTTCCCAGGTTGGACCTTCAGGATATTCCTTCCACGTCTCATCTTCAGGCAAAGCCTCATCTGTTTATTTAGAACTTGATTGCAGCCCATGAATGGTACTCATTTCTCATAGTCATAATATAGTACAAGTAGCTCCTTCCACATATGCTATGATTACACATTACCTTCATAGCTATGATGTGACACATCTACTCATGCATTTGTATGTTCACAAGATCGAATTAATGGAAAACTTTTATATTGAAGTAGAATTCCTAAACATACAAGACCCCTATATTATATAACTCCCCCCGACAAACCTTATTATGTAGTGCACATGGCTTTACTTGTTGGACATCAATCACATTATTTCACGTTCTCTTAATACAATGATTGTTGAAAATGTTACTATATGAACGGGCTGTGAAACTAGTTGAATCAGTGTAATGGGAAAAGCTGTGAACTAAACAACATGTCAAATTTTTGGTGCCATTGCTGAGGAATATTTGTTGAGATCACTAAAAGTTAATCTTTGTTAATATAGCCATTTATTTTCTTGTGATATTTTCTTTTTCATATTTAAATTTTTTTAGTTTTTTAATTTTTATTTTTTTTCTTGCAGGGGAATTGGTGCATGAATCATGGCCATCTTGGTGAAGTGCTGAACATTGATCCAAAAATTGAAAGAACTTTTAGGAGACATCGCTTTAGAAAGAGCACTAGGTTATAGCCATTACATCCTGAAGTATAGCAAAAAGAAAAAAATCAAGAGCAATTAATCATAGAAGATCATAATCAAGAAAGGGCTATGTCTAAGTATGCAAAACCTACTCTTGAAGGGATGGAATCCAATAACGTTAAACCTCCTATCCATGCCAATAACTTTGAGATGAAGCCAAATATTATTCAAATGGTGCAAAATTATGCTCAGTTTGACAATTTGGCAGATGAGGATCCTAATGCTCATATTGCTAGTTTTTTGGAAATTTGTGATACCTTAGGAATTAATGGAGTTAGTGAAGATAGCATTTGGTTGAGGTTATTTCTATTTTCATTGAGAGGAAGAGCAAAACAATGGTTGAGTTCACTTCTAAGAGGTTCTATTAGTCCTTGGAATGCTCTTACTGAGAAAATTTTGTCCACGTATTTTTCCTCCATCCAAGGTTATAAGGTATCATAATCATATTTTTGCTTTTTGTCAAATGGAGTCTGAGACATTGTATGAAGCTTGAGAAAGATTTAAGGATTTGTTGAGGTGTCAACATTATGGATTACCTACTTGGATGTAAGTGCAAAAATTCTACAATGGTCTAAACTAAAAAATTAGTGTTAGGGTTCATGGATAATTTCATTAACCTAAATTTGATTCAAACCAAAATTTGAACCAATTCAAGCACAATCAAACCCTCAATCCATAGGGCTATTGTTATACAGTCTTAACACTACAAAACTAAGGAACCTATCGATGACTTTCACGAAGGGTAGTGGCCAGAAAGGGGCATAAGTGTGGTAGGTTATAAAGATAATGGTATAATTATTAGATAAAAATGTTTCAAGGTTTCTAAGAAAAAGATAAAATGTTCATTGGTGAAAACTACATTTTCAAATTTTTTTTTCCACCCAACCTAACGTCTTACTTAATGAAAGGTAAAAAATGGAATACTTAAACAAGATTAGGGACATTGTATGCAATGTTTGATATGCGAGTTCAAAATGGTATAGTAATAAAAGGTTATGGGTCATGGATTAAATTAACCCATCAAAGGGGCTTGCTATAACTAAGATGATTAGAGACGCATGATTCATGTAAGCCAATCAGGATTAAAATTTATTTGATTGATTGAATTAATTTAACAAAACTTGCCATACAAGGTAACACTTTCTCACTCTATGACAATCTAGCTTAATTATTTATCTTGAACCAAAACCTCACCATTGAACCAAGCTCTGTATAATAAGTTGAACTCCTGAATTTGATATTGCAAATATGAATATGTGTATTGCAACAGCTACATTGGTAAATATGAAAATCCTATGTGATTAAATAAGGGGGTGTTGTCAATGTCTTATATTGTGATATAACATCTAAATGTATTACAAATTATTTTTAGGTTTGATAAGATAGTATTATAGCTCATGGTTTTACTATTGCTTTAAACCTACATAAAAGAGCAACATTGACTTGCATAATAAGGGTTAATAACAGTTTAGGAAAAAAGCAAAAACCCTATGTGGTTTGATTTAGCATACACTTTACCCCTCTATTTTAAAAAACATACACTATACCTTTGCTTCCTTTACAGTATACGATAACAACTTTTGAAATCCTAATTTAAACTGCCTGGTAAGCATGTTCCACCAATTTTAAAATTTTTGATATTTTTTCACAATTAAGCCACCCTTAAAAATGTGGATATGTATTTAATATGAGGAAAATTGTTAATTAAAAATGTCTATTCATTATAAAAAAAAATATTAGAGAGATTAAAATTACTACTAGATGACTATTATATAGTTTAAATTAGGGTTTCAGAAATTGTTATTGGACAATGTAAAAGAAACAATGAGTTAAGTGCCGATCTTTAAAAACAAATGAGGCAAATTGGAGGTTAGAGAAAACCTCAGAGGTAATCGTAAGTTTTCGTAAAAGTTTTATATCATGAAGGGGTCTCTCCACATACATATATTGTGTAGATGATCGATATAGCATCTAGTGGTACTTTAAATAATAAAACACCTAAAGTAGCATAGGATTTGATTGAGGAGATGGTAATGAATAATTACTAATGGGAATCATCATCCGAGATTAAATCAAGTAGAGTAGTTGTAGTTCCAAATTTTGATTCTTATTCAACATTGGCTAATCAAGTTGAAGCTTTCACAAAAGAGTTTAGAAATCTTTCTGTAACTTAGAAGCAAGGTGTAGTGATGGAATGTGAATTTTGTGAAAAGGGTCATTTAAGTTGTGAATGTTAGAGGCACAATTGGATGAGTAAGACAAAGCAAGTGGATTTTATTGGAAATCTACTGATGCCGTAGAAGAATTTATACAATAATACCAACAATCTAGGATAAAGAAACCATCAAAATTTTTCATGGGGTAATCAAAGGCAACCACAACCACCTGGTTTTCAGCCTAGACCACCACACTAAAGACACCCAACTATGGAAGAATTAATACCAAGGTGCATGCAACATTCTCATGCCTAAACTAATGCACCAAATTAGAATTAAGGAATATGAAAGCACTTATGCATAATTTTGAGACTTAGTTAGGCTAACCAGCCAATATGCTTTCACAGAGGCCATAAGGTGCTTTGCTGGACAATGTCAATCTGTATCTAAGAAGAGCATATAGTCTAACCTGTTAGGTTTTTGGAGCCAAACAATGCACTGGAATTAACCAAAATCCTCTAGGATCTATGTGAAACGGGATAAAATAGGTGTTTGAAATTTTTTGTACCCAGTAGCTTGAGATATTTCACTCAACTGTTAAGCCAAAGCAAAAAAGTTAAACAGTTGATGTGTTTAAGCTCTCTACATTATCTACACAAGCCACTCGGATCACCATGCCTCCTCTAGGTTCTGGCAAAAACATTTCTCTGGTGCTTGTAGTGCTAGCTTGCATCCTCCAAGGAAAAACAAAATCGGGGGTACGGCTATAGATTTTTAGTAACCTTTCTAAATTTTGTCCCAGGAAGGCTTTGTCGAAAATAACACTATATAACATATATATAGTTATACAAAAATACAAAGCAAAAAGGATTTATAAACTTAATACAATTAGGCCTAATTTCTGGCTTAACAATGGCTCAACTTTTGGGCCAATAATTAATATGAAATTATCATGAAACCAAATCCATACAATTTGTCCCACGCACTCAAATAATGTAATTGGCTCTAAGTGTACCACCCTATAAGCACTTATCACATTGGCAATGATCTTAAATAAAATTTATGATTATAAACAATGAATGGTGTTGATTGCTACCCAAGTGACAAGATAGTTGGTGATTTGACTAAGCTTTTATGATCATTATTTGTATATGCCAATGCCCCTTTCTCCAAGATATCAAGACCGAGCACTAGACATGTAATGTGTCATCCTCATATCACCCAATCTATGGTTTGTTGATTACTAAGTAGACTAACTTAAACAGATGACATTGATATCCCATATCAACTCATATGAGTATGGCCACGCATTTCATCAGTCTCACTCTATCAAAGGGCCCAAAGATATAACTCCTGTTATATAGGAGGGACAAGTCCCATCTTGATCATACAAATCCCGCCGCATAATGTGTGACATACCTAATGAGTACCTTGATGTTAACTTAGTTATGAGCAACAATGAGATATATCAAAGTATGTGACTCATATATAGGGAACCTTAATGAGCTCAGGTCAAAGGGCTGCATATATTATGATCACTATGAGAAGCACTTATGACACTCATATAACAAATCATATAGCGTTCTCATGGCGGGTCGATCTAGTACACAAATTCTTTAACTTGTACCCATATGGAGACTACATATCTCATTTTAGTCTCCTCATGTGGTGGTCTTTATGTATTATTGCAACCTATTCAATGATAATGCTCGACCAGGGGCATTTAAGAATACTATTATTCTAGTGTTATATTTATGTTTAGTTATGTTATACAGAAATAGACAATAAACACAATCATTGGAATATTGCCTTATCAAAATATCATGACTCAATGTGTGAAATACAATCATCTCATGATTTGCTTTTATGCACAACATTAACAAACTCCCACTTGTACTAAAGCCAATCATTCATGTATCTAATTCCAATGGATCTAGAATGACTATCATACTTCAACTACTTAAGGGGTTTCATCAATGGATTAGCAATGTTACTATTTGTCAAGGTATTGCATATCCTTACATCACCCATTTTGATGATATCTCTAATGAGATGATAGCGTCAGAGTATGTGTTTGGATTACTAGTGAGATCTTGGTTCCTTAGCTTGTGCGATTGCTCCATTATTGTCACAATATAGCTTTATGGGTTTGACAATGCTCAGAACTACTCCAAGTTCTGTGACAAACTTCATGATCCAAACTACCTTTTCGTAGCATCAGAGGTGGCAATGTACTCAGCTTCTATTGTAGAGCTGGCTACTGTCTTTTGCTTTGAACTCATCTAGCTCACAGTGCACCACCAAAGGAAAACACACAACCAAATTGCGATATGAAATCATCCTTATCAAATTGGAAGATGGCATCGATGTAACCCTTTACATTGAGCTCATTATCACCTTCATTGACCAAGAAAGCATCCTTAGTCCTTCTCAAGTACTTAAAGATGTTCTTAATAGCTGTCTAGTGATTCTTACTGGGGTTTGATTGGTACTTGCTCATCATGCTCAAGGCATAAAAAATGTTTGGATGAGTACATATCATGGCATACATGATAGATCCAATTGCTAAGGCATATGGAATCTTACTCAAGCGTTCTCATTTCTCGAGTGTACTAGAACATTGAGATTTTGATAGAGTTATACCATGTGACATGGGAAAGTATCCTTTCTTGAAATTTTGCATGATAAACCTCATTAGCACCTTGTCAATGTATGTACTTTGACTTAGGTCAAGCAGTTTTCTTGATTTATCTATGTAGATCCTAATGCCTAACACATAGGCCGCTTCACCCAAGTCCTTCATAGAGTAACATTTCCCTAACCAAGTCTTCACAGGCTAGAACTCAAAAATGTTCTTCTAGATGAGTAATATGTCATCTACATACAACACCAAGAAGACAATCATGCTCCCACTAAAATTCTTGCCAACACAAGGTTTATCTTCATTTATGATGAAACCATACTCTTTAACTACTTCATCAAAATGAAGATTCTAGCTCTGAGAAGGTTGCTTTGATCCATAAATGGACCTTTGCAACTTGCACACTTTACTGGTATTCTCTGGAGTTACAAAACCCTTAGGTTGTGTCATCCACACATCCTTATGTAGTTTTCCATTACGGAAGGCAATTTTGGCATCCAATTGCTATTTTTCATAATCATAATATGCAACAATATCCAATAAAATTTGGATGGATTTAAGCATGACAACTAGTGAATAGGTCTCATAATTGTTAACACCATAATTTTGCCTGAAAGCTTTTCCAACCAATCATCCTTTAATGGTAATCACACTACCATCCATGTTAGTCTTCTTCTTAAAGACCCATATGCACCCTATAGGTTTTACCCCTTCAAGTGGATCAACTAAAGTCCATACTTAGTTTTCACACATAGATTCCATATCAGATTTCCTGGCCTCTAGCCATTTCTTAAAATATAATCTTGACATAGCTTGTTGGTAGGTTGTGGGCTCATATTGATAGATGAGCGTCACATCACCTCTATGATCACAAGAAAACCATATCTCTCAGGCTGATGCCAAATCCGACCAGAGCTACATGGGCTCTATACCACAGGAGCAGCCTCTTGAACCACAACATCTTGTGGTGCCTTTTTGGGTACCATCTTAGGTTTAATATCCCATTGTTGTTCTCAAATTTCTTCAAGTTATACTTTCTTCCCACTGGTTCCTTTAGAGATGACCTCCTTCTTTAGAAAGACACTAGTTCGAGCAATTAACACATTTTGCTCAAAAGGATTGTAGAAACAGTAACCCTTTGTTTCTTTTGAATACCAATAAAAAAACATTTATCAAATTTGGGCACTAGCTTGTTTAAGGTTTAAAGTCTCACATAAGCTTCATAACCCCAAATCTTTATAAATGATAAACTGGGATGCCTCCCACTCCATATCTCATATGGTGTCTTTTGAATTGATTTAGATGGAACTCCATTTAATGTAAAAGCAGTTGTCTCCAAAGCATGTCCCTAGAAGCAGTTTGGAAGGTTAGCTTGACTCATCATAAACTGGAACATGTCTAATAGGTTTTGATCTCTCCTTTCAGACACACCATTCCATTGAGGTCAAATGGGTGGAGAAAGTAGTGATATTATACCAAACTCTTTTAGATCGTCAAGGAATTCTAGGTCCAAGTATTCTTCAACTTGATCTAATTGAAGTACTTTGATACTCTTCCTGAGCTAATTTTGTATTTTATTCTTGATTACTTTAAAATTTTCAAAGGATTTTGAGTTGTGTTTCATAAGATACACAAAGCCATATCTACTGAAGTCATCAGTAAAAGTAATGAAGTATTGGAAGCCTTCACTAGCTTGTGTAGACATAGGCCCACATACATCAATATTTATAATTCATAGTAAGTCATTGGCTTTTTCACAACGCCTAATGAAAAGGGTTTTGGTCAGTTTGCCCAACAAACATGACTCACATGTCTCATATGATTCAAAATCAAATGAGTCTTAGAGCTCATATTTGTGGAGCTTGGTTATGTAGGTCTCATTTATATGGCCAAATTGACAATGCCAGAGATAGATCTGGTTTGAATCATTCAATCTAACCTTTTTAGTATTCACATTATAGATTGGATTTTTAAATTCTAGAACATATAAACCACTTCTAACTTGCACACTACCATAAAAGATTTCATTCAAATAAATGAAACAACACTTGTCCATTATTATAAATGAAAAGCATTCCTCATACAAGCAAGACATAGAAATAAAATTTCTACTAATAGTTTGCACATAAAAGCAATTTTCCAATTCTTAAACCAATCCATTAAGTAAAGTGAGATAATAAATACCTATGGCTAACATTGTAACTCATGCTCCATTTCCCATGCGTAGGTGCACTTTACCTTGGGCCAATCTTCTACTCCTACTTAGATCTTGCTCATTTGCACAAATATGAGATCCACATCTAGTATCTAAGGTAATAGAAAAATTTGTCTCTATAACAAAAATACCTAAAGTGGAACTTTTACTTCTCTTCTTCATCTTGTGCATCCAATGTCCATGTTTCTTACAATGGAAGCATTCCCCTGCCTTAGCCACACTACTGAAAGCATTCAATGCACCCAAAAAAGAACTAGCACAACACTTTCCTTTTGCTTTACCTTTCTTCTTATTGGCTTTTTTGTTTCCTTTGCCCTTCCGGGACACTATAGTTGACTTAGGCTTGCTAAGGTTTTGTTTAGCGGTTCTTAACATGTTGAGCAATTCAGGGTGGGACTTGTCAAGATTATTCATGTTAAAGTTCATGATGATATGATAGTAGTTTTCCAGTAATGGTTGTAGGACTACATCCATAGCCAACCCTTTCTTTGGGGCCAAATCCCAAACTCTCAAGATTCTTAATGTACCTAATCATCTTCAGCACATGAAGACCACATGACTTCTTTAAGAAATTTTGCACTAAAATAAAGCCTTACAGGCATCAAACTTTCATGCTGAGCTTGCTATTGAAAGAGCATTTTAAAGTGTTCGATCATATTGAATACCGCCATGTTCTCATGTTGCTTCTGAAGCTAAGATTTCATGGTTATCAAGATGAGGCAAGTAACATCCAAGTCATCATTAGAATGCTTCTTATAAGCATCATTTTTAGCTCTTGGACCAATCATAGCAAGCTCATTCGGAATGGGCTTCTTTAAGACATAAAACTTTCATTAATGCATGACGACTATCCTCAAATTTCAGTACTATTTAAGAAAGTTGGTCCTACTCACTTTTCCCTTCTCAAGGATCGATCGTAATGAAAAATTTGATTTATTTTGTGCCACGGTAATCTACAATAGTACAAATGCAATATAAGAGTCCTGTACTTTATTTCATTTTATAAGGACTTTTATTAAATGGTACTTATTGCACTTTAGCAGTTGTAACCCAAGTGTAGGTTATCGCAAGTAATAAAATCTTTGGAATCTGAGTGTCGAACCACAGGGAAGTGAATTAAGATATACAAATTATAAAAATGAAGGAAGGTTTTCATGAAATGTGTGAACAAGTATTGATTAAAAATTCAAATTCAAATAAAATAGCTAAGGTTAGGGGATCCACTTTTAGTATATCGGTTATGATTAATTTTAGCCCATCTTACCACTCAATTAGGATCCACACATAAAGGAGGTCTTAATGGGGGAATTTAGTTAGTATTAACTTTCATTGATCTTAAAACGCCTACGCTTGCTAATGGGTTCAAGTATCCATCATGCCAACCTTTGTCGACAATAACTCAAGATTCCAATATAGCCGGCAGAGCCATGTTCTACAAAGGGAATCAAGCAGCTTTTGTGCCAATGACTGACTATGATGAATCAAGACTCCCACTTAACAAGGGGGGAAGTTAAATAGATTAAGGAAAAAAATACCGTTAACGTTGTGATCCATTCAAATCAATCATAACCTCTATACCAAAAGCTTCACCCTTTCACCTTAGCAAAAACAAGATTAGTTAGCCATCATAAAAGTAAACAACATGTAGAAAGATCAAATGAACATAGATTGAAAGATCAAAGGAAGAACAAGAAAAAGAACAAGAAAACACTTGGATAGAGCTTTGATATTGAAAACAAGAACAAGAACAAAGGACAAAATCTAAAAATGATACAAAAACATGGAAATGGCCTAAGAAAATGGCATCCTCCACCCTCCCCCCAAGATTCCTATTTATAGAGTTTTGGGGGTAAGTAAAATGGTAAAAATAGAATGGTAAAATGTAGGTAAATACAAATCAACAATGGCGTGCCGTAACTTCCTTTAATATTTTGACCATTGTAGACATTAGATCAGCTCTTTCTCAAAGCATAGAAGTTGTAGATCTCCTCTTTAGCTTCGAATCAATAGCTTGCTCATTCAAATCGGACATCTATAGCTCAAGGTAAGATTTTTCTACCGAAACTGCTCTTCAGCATACGAAAATAACAAATAGTCTCATCTATAATCAGATTTTGGCAATAAAAATGATCAAATTAGGCTGCCAAATGAAGTAGAATTGAAGATCTATATGTTGGCTTTTAGATGAATTTGGAATTGCTCAATTTTGACATCTACAGCTCCAGATATGATTTTTAATATCAGCATGAGAAAAACTATCCTAAAAGAAAAAAAATGTGACAACTATCCCTCCCCCCCAACCAGATTAAGACATTGTCCCCAATGTCAAAATATAAACAAGAAGAGTGAAGAAGAAATTACCTGAACTGGTAGTTATTGAAAATGAAAAACTTGAAAAAACTTAAATCAAAATAAATAAAATGCTTATAGTAAAACTAAAAGACAAGATAAACAGATCCACAAGTCCGATTGCTCTCTTCTACAGTGCTTCATCACTTATTAACAAAAATAAAAATGACAAGCAGGGTAAAGGATACTTATGGGATGGAACTGATTGAGAAAGGCTGTCGTGTCCAGTTTATCTGAATCACTTCTAGATCTAGTTTAGGAACGAAAGTTTGCATTTTTTCTAGCAATTCTTTTGTAGTTGATGCAGATATTAGGATCTGTCGTGCCATCTCTGAGATAAATTTCTCCTACATAGCATGATCCATAAAAGAAAACAGACTTGCAAAGAAATTGTTAACATTTAACAGCGCAATGAGCTTCTGGTGTAAATTAAGTTGGGCCATGGAAGTAATTTGAAAATTTTCCCCCAATGTGCCAAACCCTCCTAGTAGAGCAATAAAGGCATCAAAATTACAGAGCATTTGCAACAAATGCTCTTGCAAGTTTTTAACCACTAATTCTTCTCCAATCGTGCCTCCAGAAATCAATTTCAAAGGTGCAGGGATGATACCCAAAACATGGCTACCTCTTACAGATGCTGCTGTTGCTACACCTCCCATCAATCCGACATTACCTCCACCATATACCAAATGTATTTTTTGCTCAGCTAGGACTCTACCCAAATGGTTGGCTGCCCTCAAGAACTCTTCACCCTTTCCAGGAAAAGATCCACAAAATACACAAATATTTCAGAATCTATGAGTTGAGGTTCCCTCCATTTCTATTCTTAACCCTGTGACAAATGAAAAGAAGAACATACATTTATAGAGATTAAAGGATAATGCAATTATTACAGCTACAGGAGTAGGTAGATTTTTGTCAGAAGAAAATGAACATTTTCAAAAATGACAGCTTGTATGTATAGTAGTTGTGACTGTGGCTCATATCTTCCACTGGTTTTACGTCTAGTAATGGCTTCAACGTCTTCTATGATTCAGGGATATGCTTCTCATCCAGTTTTCTTACAAACTGGCAAACAGAGTCGTTTAAATTCAGATTCCCAAGACTATAGCGCTTTTGTTCTCTATGAAAAGCCCTCCATAACCAAGAATTTCACGTTGCACTATTCCACAAGAATGCGTTTCAACAGTCAATCGAATATCATCCAAAGATTCCTTACGCAAGCCATTCTTAATGAATTTTCTTTTATCTTCTCGATTATCGGACATCATCCCTAAAGAACGACATTTAGTATCACAATTCCATTGACCACAATTGTGACAGACATGTAACCTTTTTGCTCTTCGCTTTTTGGCATAAGAGCTTTTGCCTAAACCAGGCATGCGGGGCACAAATGCATCTGGAACTTCACCAGCCAAATGGACCTTAGCTTCAATTAATCAACGCACTTCTTCAGGAATGCCTTTGTACATAAAAACTCTGAATCTTTCACATCTAGCTTGATAAATCCTTTTAAGAACATTTATTGGGAGAAAGGGAAAGTATTTTCGTAAAGTAGAAAGAACATAATCCATTGATGAGAAAAAATTGAGAGAGTAAAGAAAGAAATCAATTTTTATGGGAAACTGAGATAACAGACTTAAGAGGCACGGAGTACCGTTTCTGCCACTTAACCAAGAAGAAATGGATCCTACTTTTTGACAATTTTCAAAGGCTTTGCAGAATGCATGTGTGTCTTTAAACAAAGAGCGCCAATAAAATTTAGACTGGAAAATCTTTATAGTTGTTTTCTTTCACAAAAAATGCCCTCCGCACATTTGAAAATGAGAAAATTCAATGGCACTTTTTACCTTATCCTTAGGTATGCATCGCATAAATATCTGGTCAGGACAATATTTGAAAAGATAAAAGTCATCCCAATAAAATTTTTCACCTCATGTAGAAATTTCTTTTTATCTTGAATACTTCATTGAGCTGGCATCTGTCCTGTCACCAAAAAATTGCCAATATTAGCAAACCAAGGTACTGTAGTGACAGGAAATAAAAATATGTTAGGAAAACAATAATTTATGGGTATAGCCTCAATTGTTGAATCCGTTCTCAGCCTTGACAAATTGTCAACGACAACATTTTTTATGCCAATCTTATCCTTGACCATAGTGTTGAATTCTTGGAGTAATATGATCGAGCATATCAACCTTGATTTAGCATATTTCTCTGACATTAGGTACTTCAATCATTTGGGTAAAAGCTTCAACCCAATTGTGTGAATTTTATTTTGCTCTTAAATTTTCGGTTTCCAACATGTGTTTCCCTTCGCCTATAAAGAATCAAGCAATGAACATATTGTAGATGTATCCTGATCTATTTGTATAATCAATTCAAATGAATTAACCAGATAATTTTTTTGAGGATCAGAGATACTCCATTCTTCGATGTGATATTTCCTAATAGTATCAATGAGGCAAAGTTCCTCACTTTCATCTTCTTTTTCAGGTGCCTGCTTAAACAAGTTGAAAATATTGAACTCCAATGTCATAGTCCCAAATGTCAGCTTCATTAGTCCATTCCTTCAATTAATCAAAGCATTAAAGGTTGCTAAAAATGGACGTCCCAAAATAACAGGTATTAAATTTTTTATTTCTACTGGCGGTGTGTCCAAAATAATAAAATCCACAGGATATATGAATTTATCAACTTGAACTAACACATCTTTAATGACTCCTCTGGGCACTTTCATTGATCTGTCAGTAAGCAAAAGAGTTACTTCAGTTGGTTTTAACTCACCCAAATTTAGTTTTTGGTAAACTGAATATGGAAGTAAGTTTACACTAGCCCCAAGATCAAGTAATGCTTGCTCAATTTTGTGTTCTCCAATAAAACATGAGATTGTTGGACAACCAGGATCCTTGTATTTCAAAGCAATATTATTTTGAATAACAGAAGTTACCTGTTCGGCCAAGAAGGCTTTTTTTTCACATTCAATTTTCTTTTAACAGTGCACAAATCCTTCAAAAATTGGGCATAAGAAGGTATCTATTTAATTGCATCCAACAAGGGGATATTAATCTTTACCTGCTTGAAGATATCAAGAATTTCAGGATTCTTATTCACTTACTTAGGAACAATTAATGCCTGAGGAAATGGAGGTGCATGTGGAGATTCATTTTGTTCTTCGCTTGGTATGGATTCAACCCATTCTTTACTCTTAGAAGTTGACTCATCGTCTCCTTCATAAGGATCAGGAATGGATTTTTCAACAACCTTACCGCTATGAAGTGTAATGATTGACTTTACTTGATCCATGGTTTGACATTTGGGATTGGGTTGTGGTTGGGAAGGAAATTTCCCTTTTTCCTGAGTGTTAAGTGCAGATGCAATTTTTCCAAAAGTATCTTTCAAATCAATCATGGTTTGACTTGTTTGAGCATTGATTAACTGTTGTTTTTCAATGAATGAATGCAATGTATCTTCAAGATTTTTCCTAAGAGGAGGAACACATGGTGCATACCCTTGAGTTTGTTGAAAATTTTGTTGGGTGTGCAAAGGTGGTTGTGATGGTTGAGCATAATTATCACCTCTCCACTAGATGTAGGGGATTGAGTCTTACCTATAGCTTCATAGGTACCAGCGGTGTCCCAATTTTGTGCATTCTCCACTAGCAAGTCTAGGTACTTCATTGCCTCATCAAGATCCTTATCCTCAAATGTTCCATTGCACAACATTTCTACCATTTGTCTTTCCTTAGGTGTCAAACCTTCATAAGAATATGAGACTAATCTCCATGTTTCAAAACCATGGTGTGGCCATGTGTTAAGTAAATCCTTATATCTATCCCAACAATGGTAAAACGTTTAACTAGGTTTTTGTGTGAAAATGGTGATTTGTCTTTTGAAAGAATTTATTCTGTGGGCAAGAAATTTTTTTTTCAAAAATTGTTGTTGCAATTCCTCCCATGAATTAACAAAGCCTGACCTAAGATTCTGTAGCCAAGTTTTAGCTTTATCTTTTAAAGAAAAAAGAAAAAGCTTAAGCCTAATGGTCTTCGTACTATAGTTTAGGTTGTTATATGTGTGACAGACTTCCTCAAATTCTCTCAGATGCAAGTAAGGATTTTCAAAATCAAAGCCATAAAAAGTTGATAAAAGTTTAATAATATCTGGCTTGAAATTAAAGTGACAAGCATCAGCAGGAAATATTAGACATGATTGAGTGCTATTTCTTATGGGGTTCATGTATTCTCTAAATGTCCTAGGTCGATCTTGATCGTTATGTAGAGAATGATTATCTTCTTGTTTATTAATGTCTTCAGCCATGTTTGAAGAAGATAAAGATTCTCTTACCAGTCTACCACTTGAAGTATATGACCAAGCTTTCATATATAAACAAAATAATAACAAGAAAAATAAATATCAATAACAAGTTAGGTAGGAGGTTCAGCCTGCCATTCAACAATAAAGAAAAATAAAGAAAAATAAGATTAACACAAATTAAGAGGTAGGAGGCTCAGCCTGCCATATAAAGAACAAAAATAAATAAATAAAATAAAAGAAAATAAAAGAAAAAAAATTAAACATGTACTCTAATTTTTCTTCCCCGGCAACGGTGCGAAAAACTTTATACACTCTAGCAGTTGCAACCCAAGTGTAGGTTGTCGCAAGTAATAAAATCTTGGGAGTCTGAGTGTCGAACGACAGGAAAGTGAATTAAGAAATACAAATTACAAAAGTGAAGGAAGGTTTTTGTGAAATGTGTGAACAAGTATTGATTAAAAATTCAAATTCAAATAAAATAGCTAAGGTTAGGGGATCCACTTTTAGTATATCGGTTATGATTAATTTTAGCCCATCTTACCACTCAATTAGGATCCACACATAAAGGAGGTCCTAATAGGAGAATTTAGTTAGTATTAACTATCATTGATCTTAAAATGCCAACGCTTGCTAATTGGTTCAAGTATCCATCATGCCAACCTTTGTCGACAATAACTCAAGATTCCAATATAACCGGCAAAGTCATGTTCTACAGAGGGAATCAAGCAGCTTTTGTGCCAATGATTGACTATGATGAATCAAGACTCCCACGTAACAAGGAGGGAAATTAAATAAATTAAGGAAGAAAATACCGTTAACGTTGTGATCCATTCAAATCAAGCATAACCTCTATACCAAAAGCTTCACTCTTTCACCTTAGGAAAAAAAAAAGATTAGTTAGCCATCATAAAAGTAAACAACGTGTAGAAAGATGAAATGAACATAGATTGAAAGATCAAAGGAAGAACAAGAAGAAGAACAAAAAAAACACTTGGACAGAGCTTCAGTATTGAAAATGAGAACAAGAACAAAGGAGAAAATCTAAAAATGGTACAAAAACATGGAAATGGCCTAAGAAAATGGCATCCTCCACCCTCCCCCCAAGATGCCTATTTATAGAGTTTTGGCGCTGAGTGAGATGGTAAAAATAGAATGGTAAAATGTAGGTAAATACAAATCAACAATGGTGGGTCGCAACTTCATTTAATTTTTTAACCATTTTAGACATTAGATAAGCTCTTTCTCAAAATGCAAAAGTTGTAGATCTCCTTTTTAGCTTAGAATTGATAGCTTGCTCATTTAAATCGGACATCTGTAGCTCAAGTTATGATTTTTCTTCCGAAACTACTCTTCAGCATACGAAAATAACAAACGGTCTCATCTATAATTAGATTTTGGCAATGAAAAAGATCAAATTAGCTTGCAAAATGAAGTAGAATTGAAGATCTATGTGTTGGCTTTTAGATGAATTTGGAATCACTTAGTTCTGACATCTACAGCTCCAGATATAATTTTTCTCGTGAATGGTTGTAAAGGGATGACTTTACCTACCAAAAAAAATAATAATTAATGAATAGTCAAAATGCATATGAATAGTAAAATACGTGAATAATGCCAGTGAATAGTAACTATGAATAGTAAAAAATGCATGTGAATAGTAAAAATACATGAATAGTACTCCAGTAGAAAAATGCTCAGAATATAGAAATTAATGATACTCAAAGTGTATAATGATGATTTAAACCCTTGATAACAATACACTTTTGAGTATTCATCAGTATTCCCACTATTTTTCTCAAAATAATAACCATTGATATTATTTTGGAACGCCTCAACGCTAAGGTATTCTAGTAGGCCAAGATCTATATTTCACCACAACTTGAGTCAACTTTGGCTTTTCTTTCCAGTCACAGCTATTTACGTAGGCAACTCCTTGCTACATGCATTTCATGCAACTCTTAGATAATTGGGTGAACAACACTTGTCCAAACTCACCTTAAAAACGTTAGGCAAAAATGTTCTGGGCCTTTTAGTGGGAGGAGAAATTGAGGAAGGTAAAGTGTTTTAAATTAAGTTTAGATCCTTAATTTAAGTTTTCATAGCAAGAATAGAGAAGTTTAGCAAAGTTCACTAAGTTCCAAGAAGAATAAAGCACTAAACAAAGTTCAGGGGCAAAATGGTAATTTTGCATCCAGAATAGCCGGGACGAGTCCCGAGTGTTTCAAAATAAATTTTTATAACTTAACTTTCAACCTTAACTCAAACTTAAAGAATAAACAAGGATTTAATCAAGAATCACTAAGTTACAAAGATGGGGGACTTAATTGCATTAAACTTGAAACCTTGGTGACCTTGATGCTAAGTAAGGGTTTAAGAAGGGAAAGAGATGGGGGAGGCTGCCATAACCACGTTTTCATACTTCCCTCACTCATTTCTCTCTCAAATTAAGCTTGGAATCAAGTGATCTTGGTGTCAAGAGGTGCAATTCAAGGTGTATAAGCTTAGAAAAGCAAATTTCAAGCTTAAAATCATGATTTTGAATCTTGGAAGGGCGTTTTTCCACTTCCCTTGTTTTTGAACAAGGTAAGGAATGTGTTCTCGATTGAATTCATGTTTGTTAGTTAGTTTGAAGCTTAGGTTTTGGTTAGAGAGTGAAGTTTTGATGATTAGTGCTTTGTTTTTGGATTGGAACTTGTGTAGAACTTTGGTGAGCTTGGTTGAATGAAAAGAGGATTGATTCTTGCTTGTTACTTCGAGTTGAGGTAAGGGAGATATGTTTTCAAGTTCATTTGATGCCATTAGCTTGAGTTTGCTTGAAGAATTCAAGTGGTTTTGGCTATAGCATTAGTTAAAAGTTTTGGTTGAATTATGGTGGACTAGAGGAATTGGCAGGATTGGATTGATGTTACAAGGCATCATAGATTAGCTTGTGATAGTTGGTTATGTTCTATGCAACATGTTCTATGTGTGTATGAAATTTGGAGGCATTCCATGCATGTTTGGTATGTGTAGGAATCGTCCAAAGTTTATAGCAGCAAAATGCGCCAATTTTTGCAGATTGGCGACGCGCTGCCAATTATAGGTTGACCTCAGGGACGTGTCCCCAATTCAGGGAAATGTCACTGAACGTTACCAACCGTGGTGACGCGTCGCCACAGACAAAATGGCCAAAATTTTCACATTTTGCTAGCTTGATCCAAGTGAGACCTAAGGGGGTTCTTAGCGTGCCTAGGGGTCTAAGGATTCCAGGGGTACTCCAAGACTTCTGAAAGTCCCACAAAATATAAGAGTTTCTTTGAGTTTTATAGAGTTTTGAGGTTGCTTGTGCAACAAGCAAGGAAACTATGTTGCAAATGAGCATAATTAGCTACCACTAGCTCAGGTGAGAGGTTTAGAACCTTTGTCGGCCTAGCAGTGCCGTAGCCATGGGGTCGCAAGGTGAAACCTTGTTCATCTAGTCTACAACAAAGAGGTCCCATGACCTAGTCTACAAAGTTCCACCATAATTCCCCTGCATAATGACTATGGGAAGGCTACATGATTGCATCCAGTAAGCTTCGGCTTGCTAGGAGCAGGTTAGTGATCAGAACTCGCTAGGCACGAAGTGATGCACCGTGAGGAGGACTAGTTGAGGATAGGTCTTTATGGCCTAGTTATATGTCCATATAATAGACCCTCATACTGTGTGAGCTCGCAGCAACTTTACATATGTTCATCATATGTCTAGTCCTAGTAATTTTCTTGCAGGTACACTGAAGACCCCTTACTAAGAATTGCTGAATTCTCACGCACTAGTTTTGTTATGCAGATACTGAGGTTGCAAGGCCGGGTAACTGCTGAGGGTTATTGCAGTAGTAGCTCTTGTACAGGTATTGTACTCATGAGAATCTTGATGATTCTAGTATACTTAGTTGGCTTGTTGGTCAAGTAACAGTACTAACTAGTATCTTCCTTTGCCTCTAGAGCCTAGTAGCACTTGGCAAAGGACTTTTGAGACTCGCCACTAGGAAGTGTATCCAAGGTGGGAGTTAAGTCAAAGAGATCTCAGTAGAGGCTTGTATTTA
This sequence comes from Aquilaria sinensis, assembly GCA_005392925.1. Taxonomy (NCBI): domain Eukaryota; kingdom Viridiplantae; phylum Streptophyta; class Magnoliopsida; order Malvales; family Thymelaeaceae; genus Aquilaria; species Aquilaria sinensis. The sequence goes on along the minus strand of SMDT01000910.1, from coordinate 80,871 downwards.
TATAGTACTTTTAGTTGCCTCCATAGTCTATGTTATGAGGAGTCCTCGACTCTAGGACTGCTCTTGGGTGAGGGCATTAGTCTACTTTATGTATGAATGTTCTCACGAGTTGTTATGTGTAGTAAACTCACACAAATGTTGATTTTGTATGCTTTCGATATTTGTATTAATTTTGTATAGAAATTACTTGGCCAAGTTAATGTTTTACGGTTTTAATAAACCAAGTCAAAGCATGAAGAGCATGTATATTGCATATTCGAGGATAATTAACTAGTATCATGGGATTTAATCCGCACACATACACAACTAGCCAATTGTAATCCACCGTGAGACCAGCTCTCACAAGGCTTCCTGAGCAGAGGCACGGGTGGCCGTGTCAAAAAGTATTGAATTTGCCACTAATGTTTTGGGTATGGAGCAGATATGCCACTATAGGTTTTTTGTGGGCCTAATCTCCCATTAATGTTTTAAAATGGGCTGAATATGCCACTGCCGATTAGAAAATAACAAAAATGGTAAAAATAGAAGGATTTGAAATCTTAGGGTTGTTATATATCTTTTAAAAAAATCTTTGATAATTTTGCTAAAAGAGGATATGATCTCTACCATTAGTGCTTTAGCCGTCACTGTCTTCATCATTAGCTCCCCAACCCCATCGCCACCCTCCCTCTATCTCTGCTATGTAATCTCTTCATCGACATTCGAGAGAGATAGAGAAAGAAAATTTAATTACAAAAGGTCTTTAAAGTTTGTTAAAACTTGGATTATCACCCTAAAATTTCAAAATTTGTGATTTTTTAACATTTTTTGTTTTCTTTTTCATACTTTCCATTAGATTTTTAACGGCTAGTGGTATATCCATTCTTAATTTGAAACTTTAACGGTATATCTGGCTCATTTTGAAAAATTAGTGGGAGACTTGGCCTAGGCAAAAAAGAAAAAACTATAGTAGTATATTTGCTCCCAACCCAAAACATTAGTGGAAAATTTGATATTTTTGCCTAAACTTAAACCTAACTCTATGCCTCTAAGTTTCCAATTCTATTAGGATGACTTAGTTAAATCAATCCCAAAGTTAGCAATTTGGATATCACTTTGATCCTGTCACGTCTTACTAAGATGAACATAGGTACTTTACTTTGGCAAACCCACCAAACGTTGATCAAAATCTTGGCAAGTACCAATGTTTGGAACATATCACATTTAACAACTTAATATTTTTCTTGAGGAGTTTTTCTTTGATCTCACCAATTATTATCTTCAATTGTCTTGCACATGCATCACATACAAATATAAAACTCACATCTTATGCATACAACTAATTAAACGTGACATGGTTAAAGCCCAAACAAAGCAATATTCTCAAGCTAATAAGAATATCCTGAAGGCCTAAGAAAAGAAAAGGTCTTCACATGCTCCTTCTCCTCCTTGCTAGGTTATCTCCATGTACTCAACTTTTTGGCCCTACCACCTCAAATGCACCAAAGACGTATAACTACATTAATGATAGAAACCTCAAGTTATATTTGAGGGGAGTAAGGTGAGAAGAAAAGGTACAATCAAAGCAATAAAGATAGGCATGATCTGTAGGTCGTATTTACAAGTACAACCAACTGGGGCTACAACCATGCACCACGCTTCAATCAACAATTAGCATATTAAGGTAAATCTCAATCAACAAGAAAAAGCATGCCAATTAACACAGGTTTGTTAACTAGTTTATTATTGTGGTGCTTCGCAAACCTGGTCGCCTTTATCTAAGTAACAAGCCACCCGAGACCACCTTTGTCCAAGCAGCCAAAGTTGCCCTACCCAAAGATGTCCTAACAGAACATACCTATGTCTACATGGATTATAACATCTATTACAACAATCCTGATTTAGATAAATTTCTTATGTCCGTAGGCTAGGGTTATTCTTGTTAACCTCTTACTGCTACATCTTCATATATCTCATATATTGCAAGTTCTAGTTCATGCATCATGAATTAATCCCACTAATCAAGATAAAACAACAATAGAACATATAAAGATTATGCAATTTGACACACAATCCTACTTTAGAGTCTTAAAAGTAGCTTTGATACCATTATTGGGTTTCGGCAGCCAAATAACATAATGGGAGTAACCAAAACCCTCTAGGATCCAAGCTAAATGGGGTAAATTGGGTGTTCAAAACATTTTGTACCTAGTAAGTTAAGATCTTTCACCCAAATATTGACTCAAATCATAACAATTAAATAGTTGATGTGTTCAAGCACTCTACAATATCAACACAAACCACTCAGATCACCATGCCTCATCTAGGTTCTGGTAAGAGCATTCCTTTTGTGCTCGCAGTGCTAGCTTGCATTTTCTAAGAAAATACAATAAGAGAGTGTGGCTGGAGATTTTCTAAACCCTTTCTAAATTTTTTCCCATGGAGATTCTATTGAAAATAATACTATATAACATATATATAGTGATGCAAAACTTCTAAGCAAAATAGGTTGTATAACCTTAATCCAATTACGCCCAAGTTCGTGCTTAACAATGGATCAACTTTTGGGCCAATAATTAATTTGAAATTGTCATGAAGCAAAACCAAAACAATTTGAGCCATGCACTCAAACAATCCAACTGGCTCTAGGTGTGTTACCCCATATGCTCTTATCACATTGGCAATGATCATAAATCACATTTATAATCATAAACAATGAGTAGTGTCTAGCAACACATCATTTTTACCCATGTGACATGATAGCCAGTGATTCAACTAAACCTCTTTGATTGTTATTTGTATGTGCGATTATATCTTTGTCTAAGATATCAAGATCCAGCATGAGACCTGGAAAGTGTCACCCTCATATCGCCCAATTTATGGATTCTTGATTTCTAATAGACTGACTTAAATTGATGACATTGATATCCCATATCAACTAATTCGAGCTCAGCCATGCATTTTCTCAGTCTCACTCAATCAAAGGGCACAGTGAAATATCCCCTATTGTATGGAAGGCACAGCTTTACAAATCCCACCGCATTATATGTGACATGCCTAATGACCACCTTCATGTTCACTCCATAATGAGCAACAAGGAGAAGTATCAAAGTATCTGACTCATATGTAGGGAATTGTAATGGCCTTAGGTCAAAGGATTACATTTACCACGATCACTTTGAGATTCACTAATGACACTCATAAAATGATCCAAGTATTTTTATCTTGGCGGGTCGATCTAGTACACAAGTTCACCAACTTATACCCATATTTAGACTACATATCACATATTAGTCCACATATACACTGGTCTTTATGTATTAGTCCAACCCATTCCACAACAATACTCGACAAAGGACATTTAAGAATACTATTATTCTAGGGTTATAATTATGGTTAATTATGTTAAGTGGAAACAAACAATAAACACAACCATTGGAATAATACCTAAATAAAATATCATGACTAATTGTGTTATGGCCTTCCAAGTAGAAAGCTTGACCGAAGAAGGTAAAGTAAATTAAATTCCTAGAACAATACCTTATTTCAAGTTAACTATGTTCTAAGGAGTTTACTATGTTCAAGATTAAGTATGCTAGAGAGGGTTCACTATGTTCTAAGGAGTTTATGACACCAAAGGAGGTTTGGGGACAAAATGGTAATTTTGCATCCCAGAGTGTCCAGCTGAGTCTTGGGAGTTAAAAAGGTGTTTTGAAACGTAACCCTTGCTTCAAACCAAAAAATTAGCTTAAGTATGCAATATTTGACCAAGTTTTGACTTTAGTTACTATTTAGGGAAGGGAACCTTTTGTCACTTTTTACAAAGTTTGGTGGCATAACGTTTTAAAAGCTTTAAAACTTGTTTAAGAAGGTGTGGCTGCCATTTTTACCTCTTATCACTTCCAAACCCTAGCTCCCTCTTCTCCCATTAATTTCCCCTTCAAATCTTGGTCAAATTCAAGTGTTCATGGTGGAATTTGAAGCCTCCAAGGGTATACAGGCTTTGGATGGCTTAATTCAAAAAGGTTTTTTGTTTTTCAAGCTTGGGATCACATTTGTCTAGGTTGGGCTAGGTTTGGTCAAAAGGTAACATGAATTCCTTGATGATTTTTTCTTTATTTGATGTTTTATGGTTTGGGTTTCATTAGTTATTAGTAATTTGGTGTCATTTGCTTTGGTTTGCTCGAAACTTAGTTAGAACTTTATGGAATCTTGTTCTTGGTGAAGGTTGGTTAATTCTTGCTTGTGACTTGAAATCAAGGGAAGGGATTTATAGTTTTGAGCTTAATTAATGCTATTGGAGTGTTGTTGCTTGATGAAATCATGCAGTTTTGGAAATAGAATTAGTTTGTGGGCAAAGTGTTACACAATCCAGGGTAGTCCAGTTATGGTGCCAAAACTGTGCATTTAAACTCCCAGGATTGGTGTGTCCTATAAGTCATCAGAACAACACCCTTAGTGTACATACTCAAGTGACCCTCTTGAGCACTCTATAAATGCATGCATATTGGTCTAACCATAACACACATATTTACATTTATGTACACTATGGAAGCTAAGAAGGAAAACACTAGTACAAGTCTTAGTTTTGGCTTCCACACATTAGGCAATCTTGCTAAGTTCTAGTGACCAGCCACTGCACCTGTAACTTCCACTAATAAACTGTATCATTCTAGCCATGTACCCCCTTTTTTATTTTCTCCATTATCAAGTGGAGAATGAGACCAAACCAAGGAAATTTGTTTTATATCAATAGCCCACCAATGGACCAAGTTATGGATTTTTGAAGTTGGTTACAAAATTCTGCCCAAATGAATAGTAACTTAGCCAAATTTTCAATATCATATCTTTGGCTACAGGGCTCCAAATACCGAAATTCAAAATCCCAGTTCAACGTCTAGATGTTCTCTAGGCATGATCAAAATTTCATACCAAGATTCATTCTACACAAGGAGATATCGAACTTTAAGTGCATAGTCAAAATTCTGGTCACTTTATGACCATTTTGCCCATACAAAATTTTATAAGTGTGCAAACACTTCATTCACAAGGGGAAAACCCTCCAAGGTTATCCCATATATTTTCAATACATTATCTTGCGTTTAACAACCATATGATACTAAAACAGAATTTACAAGTAAGCAGCCCATCATTCACACTTTGGCAGCTTTGCACCACATCACTTACATAGCCAAAACACTACTCAAATGTTCACATACTTGTCTCATTTTACATACACTACATGTACATGCATACATGTAATACAAAATGGTCTTAACTCAGCTATATACGCACCCTAGGTTACAGGAGTTCCTGAGACACAATGGACTCAAGAACAGGATGCTGGATAGCTGCTACACAACATAATAAGTACCGCCATTAAAAATACCAAATGTGCTCATAAAATCACCAAAATTTCCATATCATAACTAGACATATGGAAGTTCATGTATCTGAAATTTCAGACTAAAAATCACACAAAAAATTTCATTTTGAATGAGATCTTTCTGCTGGACCTGAACTGACAGAATTGAGGGGAATAAGTTTCATTGAGAAACTTAGTAAGGGTAACACTTGGATTCAATAGGCAATGTGACCATAATTAAAACCTGAATCCAAAGACACTAAAACACAAAGAACACAATGATATATATAAAAGATATAGCAACCAAATGCAGCATCTATTCATAACCAACAAACACACGAACTGCCGCAGCAACAATAACCATAGATTAGTCCGTAAAACACATAATAAACATAACCAAATCACTATGGAAACCCTCCTCAACCTAATGCTTGGTCTTAGGAGGGTTTTAACACTAGTTAGTACTAACTTTGGGCTCTAGAAACCCTCATTTCACTGCCATCTTTGTGCACTTCAAGCTAGGTCACAAAACCTTTAATAAGTGCACTCCTCTCACTAAGCTTTGTTCATCAAGCTCATGGCTCTCTTCCAAGCTTAGCCCTAGCTCCATGGTTGCTTGAAAATACAAAAAACCATGAGTGTAAGAGAACCCTTACCAAAGTGGGTAGGCCAAAAATGAAACTTGATCCTTGAAGTATCCAAGCAATAGCTCTAGTCTGCTTCGTTTTGTCTTCAATTTCAATCAATTGCAAGTTTGATGGTGTGGTGGCTATAGAGGAAGCGTGGCTGTGTTCTTGGGCTGGAGGAGGCTGAAAATGAGAGAGAGAGATAAGTGAATTGGCTACTTAAATGGCCTTAAATGAGCTTAAGGGCATAAAACACACTTAAACAAACTTAACCTTGCTTTATGTCATTTTCCTTCTCACTAATTATGGTCTTTTTGTCTTAAACTCATTGGTACACATGTGCCCAACATTTTTTACTATTTATCAAACCTTATCTATCTCTCTTATGGTGGGATAACCCCACCACAATTCCATGTCTTTTACCCTCCATATTTCAATCACTATGGTGAGAATTACACAATATAATGGTTTTTGGCCATTATGACACACTTGTAATTCTCCCTTTTTTGTGAAGTGGTAACACAAAGTTTGTTCATGGTGGACTATGTGATTGATTAAGTTTGGTATGATGTTTTAATGCATCATAGTTGTGTTTATGGTAGTTTGTTGTGGCCTTGAGAATACATTTTATAGGTATGAGGAGTTTGAAGGCCATCCAAGCATGTTTGGTATGCTTGGGAAGCCTTCCAAGGTGCATATGGAAAAAGTTGGAATCTTTCTAGGCATGAGGGGGCTGACAACACATCGCTAAAGCTAAAGACGCATTGGCAATAACCATGCCAAAGTTCCAACAATTTCTACACTGTGGCTACACGTCGCTAAGCAGCAAAGACACGTGGCCAAAATCACATAAAATGTCCAAGAACTTGTATATTGTGGCAACACATAACCACGGTTATGTTGCCTTAAAAAACCCACTTTTGCTACAGGGGTTTGAGGGGATGTCCAAGGGAGTGGTTAGGGTACCTAAGGGTCGAGGTGTCTCAATGGTGTCCTGAAACTTCCAAAAATTTTCTAAGTCCTAGATGTTTTCTTGATTTTTTTGGTTATTTATACCAGAAGCAAGAGAACTAGGTTATAGAAGGCCATAATGAAGTATCACTAGCTTGGGTGAAAGGTTTAATACCATCAAAGACCTAGCTATGCCATCGGGTGTGAGGTTTCGGTGTAGAACATTAGTGTACATAGTTGGTCTTTGAGACCTAGTTAACATTAGTCCAACCATACTGCCCCTATACAACATAAGGGAGATTCAACTAGTGAAAGGTGAGTAAGCTATGCTTACTAGTAGACAAAGCTTTGCCTTGTAGTTTAAGGACTAGGTGGAGGATAAGTCCCAAGGGACTAAAACATATGTGCATAAGTTTAGCCTCATGTTGTATGAGCTCACAATAGGTTACATATGATTATATATGTGTTGTCCTTGGTATCTTTCCTTGCAGGTGAAGAGCCCTTATTGAGAATTCTCAAATTTTCACTCCCTAGTTCATATTATGCAGATTCTAACGTGGTTGAGCCTGATAACCATTGAGGGTTGTCGAGGTAGACTTTTGTTGCAGGTACTTGGCTATGAGAATCTTTATGATTCTAGTTTTTATAGTTACTTGTTGGCGAAGTAAAAGTACTAACTATAGTATTTCTTGGCTATAGAGGCTAGTAAGCATGTGGATTGGCTTTTGTGACTCTCCACTAGGACTCATCTATAAGATGGTAGTTAGTTGGGAGGATTTTACTAAGAAGGCTTGTGTATATTGTATGCCTAGTTGCCTCTTATGTCTATAAGCAGAGCATAAGACTTTAGGGTTGCTCTTGGGTGAGGAGCATTAGTCTGCTTTTGTTGAATGCCCTCACATGGTTATTATGTGTAGTTATGATAATATAAATATTTATTTTGTATGCTTCGACTACTTGAACTTTGGTTTCCATGGTTTATACCTAGGCAATGTGAATGGTTATATGGTTTTCTAACTACTCTAGTCAAAGATAAAAGAGCATGCATGCTTGCATTTTCTAGGTTAATCAAGCAGTGACATGAATTTTTAATTTGGAAAACATATATATTTAGCCAATTGCAACCACCAAGATTTCTGTTCTCATAGGTTTCTTGGGCAGGGCCAAGGATGGCCATGTCAGTTTGGAATCAGTGCATGGTTCATATATATTGGAGGCTAACGCTGAAATCTAGTTTGAAGTCGATGTGCTAGGATATTTAGTATTAACCAACACCTGTGGAATGTTGTCTAGCTTTCGTTGCGGGTTGCTGCGGTTGACACTAGGTTAGGAGCTTCAAGGGAAAATAGGAAACCTGGTGAAGGTTTTAGTGATCCAACTATTGGAAAGTGCCTAGGGCTCATGAGAGAAAAGATCTTGTTTATGAGCATAAGGAGTTGCAAGTTTTGGAGGCTTTAAGGAGAGGAGAAACTCCACATCTGATGAGATTACTTGAAAAATTCAAAATGGTTTACCCACCAAAGTTCTGATGGGCTAGGCAACCTTGACACGACAGAAGATTGGATGATTAGGATGATCTGACTTTTCACTTGTTACCACCTCACAAAAATGGGAGAATTACAAGTGTGTCATAATGGCTAAAAACCATTATATTGTGTAATTCTCACCATAGTGATTGAAGTGTGGGGGTAAAAGGCATGATCAACACCTCCTTAAAAGTCTTCCAAGTTGGTAACTTGGTCCCCAAGAAAAGCCTTAAGGATTGCTTGTTTTTCAAGCAACCTATGGACTTTTTTGTAAGGTTTTGGAAATTCGAGTACTCAATTGCAAAACTCTCAAGAAAGAGACTTGGAGAGTTATGGGAAGGATATGAATGGTACGAAAGTGCTATTGGAGAACCAAATTGCTCATGGAAGACAAGCTTGGACAAAGGAAACACTAAAGGCAATGAGGACCTGAGTGTCCTAGTGTAAACCTTAAGGTGTTCAAGCTTTTGACTTAAGTCTAAGGGTGGAATTGTGGGGTTATCCCACTCTGGGGAGGCAGCCATGACTTGATAATTAGTAAAAAATGTTGGGCGCATGTGTACCAGTGAGTTTAAGACAAAGAAACCATAATTAGTGAAAAGGAAAATGACATAAAGCAAGGTTAAGCTTGTTTAAGTGTGTTTTGGTGCCCTTAAGCTCATTTTGGGCCATTTAAGTGGCCAAATCACTTATCCCTCTCTCATTTTCGTCCTCCCCCAGCCCAAGAACACAGCCATACTTCCTCCATAGCCACCACACCTTCAAACTTGCAATTGATTGAAATTGAAGGTGAAAGGAAGCAATTGGAAGCAAACTAGTGCTATTTCTTGCATACTTCAAGGATTAAGCTTCAAATTCGACCTACTCACTTTGGTAAGGGTTCTCTTGCTCTCATGGGTTGTTTTCTGTATTTTCAAACATCCATGGAGCTAGGGCTAAGCTTGGAAGAGAGCCATGTGCTTGATGAACCAAGCTTAGTGAGGGGAGTGCACTTATTGAAGGTTTTGTGACCTATTGTCAAGTGCACAAAGATGGCAGTGAAATGAGGGTTTCTAGAGCCCAAATTTAGTACTAACTACTGTTAAAATCCTCCTAATACCAAGCATTAGCTTGAGGAGGGCTGCCATAGTGATCTATTTAAGTTTATTGCATGTTTTATGGACTAACCTATGGTTTATGTTGCTGCCACATTTCATGTGTTTGTTATTTGTGTTTGGCTGCTGCATTTGGTTGCTATATCTTGTATATATGCATTGTGGTTTTTTTTGTTTTAGTGTCTTTGGATGCAGGTTTTAATGAGGATCACATTACCTTAAGAAACCAAGTGTTACCCTTACTAAGTTTCTCAATGAAACTTACTCCCCTCAATTCTGTCATTTCAGGCCCAGCAGAAAGATCACCTTCAAACTAACAATTGTGGTTTGAGTTTTGATCTGGAATTTCAGGTACATGAAATTCCATATGTCTAGTTGTGATCTGGAAATTTTGGTGATTTTAGGAGCACATTTGGTATTTTTAATGGTGGTACTTACTGTGTTGTGCAGCAGCTGTCCAGCATCCTGTTTTTGGAGTCCATTGTGTCTCAGGACGTCCTGTAACCTAGGTTGCGTATTTAGCTGAGTTAAGACCATATTGTAGTGAATGTATTCATGTACATGTAGTGTATGTAAGATGAGACAAGTATGTGAACATTTGAGTAATGTTTTGGCTATGTAAGTGATGTGGTGCAAAGCTGCCTAAGTGTTAATGATAGGCTGCTTACTTGTAAATTCTGTTTTGCCCACATAAAGTTTCTAGATGCAAGAGAATGTAATTAATATGTGTATTGTACATGTATGGGATAGCCTTGGGGGGCTTTCCCCTTGTGAATGAAGTGTTTGCATGGTTTGGAAAAATTGTATGGGCAAAATGGTCCAAAAGTTGCCAGAATTTTGACCATGTACCTAAAGTTTAATATCTCCCTGTGTAGAATGAATCTTGGTATGAAATTTTGATCACACCTAGAGAACATCTATAGGTTGAAGTGGGATGTTGAATTTCTGGATTTTGATCCTTGTAGCCAAAGATATTACGTTGCAAAATTGGCTGGGTTACTGTTTATTTGGTCAGAATTTTGTAACCAACTTAAAAAATCCATAACTTGGTCCATAAGTGGGCTATTGATGTAAAAAAAAATTCCTTGGTTTGGTCTAAGTCTCTAGTTCATAATGGAGCAAATAAAACAGGAAGTTATGAGGCTAGAATGATACACTTTATTAGTGGAAGTTACAGGTGCAGTAGCTGGCCACTAGAACTTAACAAGATTGCCTAATGTGTGGAAGCCAAAACTAAGACTTGTGCTAGTGTTTTCCTTCTTTTCTGCCATCGTGTGCATGAAATGTGAATATGTGTGTGATGGTTGGACCAATATGTATGTATTTACATAGTGCCCAAGAGGGCCACTTGGGTATGCACACTAAGGGTAGTGTTCTGATGGCCTACAGAACATTACCAATCCTGGGAGTCTAAATGCACAGTTTTGGCACCATAACTGGACTACCCCAGAATGGGTAACATCACTTATAGAGGCTATGAGTCAGAGCAAATGATGGCCATAGTACCTTTTTTTTTTAGAAAGAGTGTTAGCTTATGGTGGGATGATGTGTTGGTGATCTTGAAATATAGCAATGGAAATTGATCAGAGTATAAGAGGAAAGTGCTCAAGTGGTTAGAGTTTAAGAAGAAGTTTCAATAAGAGTGCATTAGTGAGGTGACACAAGATGCTAAGAGGGTTTAGTTTGAGAACCTTACTCAAGGAGAGATGTCTGTAGGAGAGTATGAGCAGCACTATAACTCACTCATTCGGTATGCCCCATACATGTCCAATAATGATGAGTTGAAGCCCAAAAAGTTATTTCAAGGACTTAAGCCTATAATTTGGAGGTATATGGCGGTAGTGGATATTTGGAGCTACTGCCAAGTAGTTCAGAAGGCACTAGCCTTAGAGAGGGAGGTTGAGGAATCAAGGATTCAAACCAGGAAGAAAGATGCTAGGCCGTCCAACCTAGGAAAGAGTGTTGGGAAGCATGCACTGGTAGGAAAGGTGGCTAAAAGTCAAAGGTTGGTCAAGAGAAAGAAATAGGGCTTTCGCCTTAGGTGTAAAAGGTTCCATGGCACAAAGCCATGCACTTTGGGGAACAGCATGTGCAACAATCGTGATCGGAGCAGTTATTAGGTGGGGAAATGCCCACAAGCTTGACCCTTGCTAGGTCCACCTAAGAATCCACCCCTTGCACCCCTTGTAGTAGGAAATCAACCTAATGTGGCCGCGACAGTAGTTCAGCTAAGGGTTTTCCCTTAGCTAGTCAAGTGACTAGGGAGCCAGCCACCGTTCAAGGTAATTTTACATTCTAGAATGGTAGTGTTAGAGTACTTTTTGATACTAGGGCTACTCTTTCTATGATATAATCTACCTTGGTCGACAGACCAAAACTGCAACATAAAATCTCTGATGAGTTAAAATTCATCAGAACAGTAGGGAGGAGTTTTATTATGACCAATGAGTTGGTTATTAGATATCCTTTGCTGTTAGATAACCATGACTTTTCTTGTGAGTTGTGGTTTATAGACTTAAGGTCTCATGGCCTAGTCTTGGGAATGGATTGGCTATGCAAGCACAAGTTCCAAATTGACTATGCTAGTCACTCAGTCAACATCATTGATGCTCAAGGAGCTAGAATGTCTGCACAGGAGGTTTAGCATCCAGTGCAAAGAGTTTGCACCTTTGACTTATGGATTCCATCCCCATAGTCAAAGAGGAGGAATACTATGCTTTGAATGGGGTAGCCATAGAGGGGGATCTTAAGGAAATTCTTATAGCCAATCAGTTTCCTAAGGTGCTCTCGGTGGACTTGCCTAGGTTACCACCCAAGAGGGACACCGAGTTTTCATTCACTTCCAGCCTTGGGCAGAACCAATTTTGTTAACTCCTTATGGAATGTCAGGTCTTGAAATGGATGAGTTGAAGAAGTAGTTGGAGGAACTACTGGAGAAATTCTTGACATGGCCTAGTGTATCACCATGGAAAGCCTAGTGTTGTTTGTGAAGAAGAAGGATAGAACTTCAGGACTGTGCATCGACTATAGGAAGTTGAATGCAGTAACAGTCAAGATTAAATATCCATTTCCTAAAATTGATGACTTGTTTGATAGGCTGAGAAGAGTGAAGGTGTTCTCAAGGATTGACCTCCAGCTTAGATACTTGTAGATCAAAGTTACGGGGGAAGACATCCTGAAAACTGCTTTTAGGACAAGATATGCGCACTATGAGTTTACAGTTATGTTGTTCGATGTAACCAATGCCCCAATAGAACTCATGGAGCCCGTTAATAGGATTTAAGGTTGTTCTTGGATTAGTTTATCAAAATCTTCATAGATGATATGTTAGCATAATCGCATTCTACCTAAGAGTATTAGGAGCACCTTAAAATAGTTTTACAAGTACCAAGGGATAATTAGTATTATGCAAAGTTGTCTATGTATCAGTTTTGGTTTAAAAGGATATAGTTTCTAGGGCACATCATTAGTTCTCAGGGTTTTTTAGTCGACCCTAAGAAAGTTCAGGTAGTGATAGAGTAGAACAGATTGACCACAACCATAGAAGACTGGAACTTCTTGGGCTTGGCAAGCTATTGGAGATGGTTCATATGAAAATTGACACCATTGCTAGCATTGACTTAGAGATTTCAGAAGTTTGATTGGACACCAAAGTGTGAGGAGGCTTGTTTGGAGTTTAAGAAGAGCTTGACAAGTGCATCGATACTCATTATGCTAGACTTGAACATGGCTTTTACGGTGTATACAGATTCATCAAGTTCCCGTCTAGCATGTGTATTGATGCAGGAAAATCAGGTGATCTCCTATAGCTAAAGGCAGTTAAGTTCTAATGAGTTGCACTACTTGGTTCATGACCTTGAGCTAGAAATGGTAATCTTCACTCTTAAGCTTTGGGGGCATTACTTGAGGAGGAGGTCATTTAGGATTTTATTGACCATAAGAGTTTAAAATACCTATTCACTCATAAGAATTTGAACATGAGGCAATGATGATGGATCGAATACATAAAAGATTATGATTGCTCAATTGAGTACTATGTCGGGAAAAGAAATGTGGTGGTAGAGGCTCTTAGTCAGAAGTACACCGAAGTGGTCCTGTCTAGGGATTAGACTATAAGTTTCTCGGGAGGAACATTAGGGGATTATTTTTCAGCTTTGCATGAGTTGTGGAAAAATCAGGAAAGGTCCCTAGTCTATGTTTTAGAGTTTTAATCAGCTTAGTTGGCTAAGGTTAAGGATGCCTAAAGCAAAGATCCATCATTGGGAAAGATTTCAGAAGAGGAGACACTCGGTATCATGAGCAAAGATTTTCGTTACAAGGATGGAATACTACACCATGGAGATTGACTTTATGTGCCGAATGTAAAGGGACTTAAGCAGCAACTCCTATAAGAGGCACATAGTATGAGGCTAAATGTTCATCCTGGTGTTAGTGAGATGTACCAAGACTTGAAAACTAACTTTTGGTGGCCAGGACTTAAAAAGGATGTAGCTGAACATGTAGCTAAGTGTTTAACATGCCAAATGGTTAAGGCAAAACATCAGAAACTAGCAGGCACACTTCTAAGTTTACCCATCCTAGAGAGGAAATAGGGATCCATTACTATGGACTTCTTAGTAGGGTTACCAAATACCCGAAGCCAACATGACTCAATATGGCAATGGTCGATAGGTTGACTAAGTCAGCACACTTTGAACCCACAAGGATTACTTATACATTAGAGAGGTTGGCTCAGTTTTATATCAAGGAGATTGTGAGATTGCACAGCATACTAGATCATATCGTATTTGATAGGCATCCTCAGTTTGTATCAAGGTTTTGGAATGCATTCCAAGAAGTATTAGGAAGTTAGGTTAGTCATAGTACTGCCTTACATACTCAAACTGATGTAAAGTCTGAGAGAGTGATATAGACTTTGCAGAATATGTTATGTATGTGTGCCATTGACTTTAGAGGTGATTGGGACCAACACTTACCACTCATTGAGATTACTTACAATAACCATTACCAAACTATTATAGGTATGGCACCATATGAGGCATTGTAAGGTAGGCGATACATGATGCCCCATTGTTGGGTTGACTCTTCAGATAAGGTAGTTGTTAGTCTTAAGATCATAACGAACACCATGGTTAAGATTAGATTCATTTAGAAATGGATTAGAGCTGCAAATGATAGTCAGACTAAGTATGTGAATTTGAGGAGGCGAGAATTGAGTTTTGAGGTTGGGACAAGGTACTTCTCAAAGTGTCTCCTATAAAGGGAGTAACCCGGTTTATGCAGAGGGGTAAGTTGGCCCCTAGGTACATTGGACCTTACAAAATCTTGGAAAAAGTAAGGAAAGTTGTATATCAGTTGGAGTTACCGCCCAACTTGTCCCAAGTGCACAATGTGCTTAACGTTAGTCTTCTAAAAAAATGCATAGTTGATTCATGATAGGTAGTCAACCCTTCGATTGTTCCCATCCAAGAGGACTTGACCTATGAGGAGAGGCCCATTAAGATTCTCGATAGGCAAGTTAAGAAACCTCGAACCAAATGGATTCCAATGGTTAAGATACTTTGGTCAAACCATAGTGAAGAAGAAGTTACTTGAGAGATGGAACAAGATATGCTGAAAAGGTATCCTAGTGTATATCCTCAGTTGTAGTGGAATTTGAATGACCAAATTCCATAAGGAGGGGAGAATGTTACAACCCTCTTAAAGGGAAGCTAGACCGAGGAAGGTAAAGAAAATTAAATTCCCAGGAAAATAGCTTATTTCAAGTTAACTAGGCAAGATTAAGTATGTTAGACAAGGTACACTAAGTTCGGAGGAGATTATGACACCAAAGGAGGTTTAGGGGCAAACTGGTAATTTTGCATCCCGGAGTGTCAGGCCTAGTCCTAGGAATTAAAAAGGTGTTTTCAAACCCAACTCTTGCTTTAAACCCAAAAATTAGATTAAGTATGCAAGGTTTGACCAAGTTTTAACTTTGATTACTATTTAGGGAATAGGGCCTTTTGTCACTTTTTACAAAGTTTGGTAGCTTAATATTTTAAAAGCTTTAAACTTGTTTAAGAACGCATGGCTACCATTTTTGCCTCTTATCATTCCAAACCCGAGCTCCCTCTTCTCCCATTGATTTCTCCTTCATATCTTCGTCAAATTAAAGTGTTCACGGTGGAATTTAAAGCCTCAAAGGGTATACAAGCTTTGGGTGGCTTAATTCAATAATTTTTTGGGTTTTTCAAGCATGGGATCATGCTTTTCTAGCTTAGGCTGGGATTGGTCATGAGGTAACTTGAATTCCTTGATGATTTCTTGTTTATTTGATGTTTCATGGTTTGTGTTTTGCTTAGTTGTTAGTAACCTAGTGTCATTTGGTTTGGTTTGCTTGGAACTTAGGTAGAACTTTGTGGAATCCTGTTCTTAGTGAAAGTTGCTTAATTTTTGCTTGTGAATTGAACTCAAGGTAAGGGATTTATAGTTTTGAGCTTGATTAATGCTATTGGAGTGTTGTTGCTTGATGAAATCAGGTGGTTTTGGCAATTGTGTTAGTTAGTGGGCAAGTTTGTTCATGGTGCACTAGGTGATTGATTGACTTTGGCATGGTGCTTTAATGCATCATAGCTATGTTTCTAGTAGTTTTTATGGCCTTTGGAATAAGTTTTACAGGTATGAGGAGTTAGGAGGTTATGCTTGGGAAGCCTTCCAAGGTACATATGGAAAAAGTTGGAATTTTCTGGGCATGAGGGGGTTGGTGACACGTCGCCAAGGCCAAAGACGCATCACCAATAACTATGTGAAAGTTCTAGGAAATTGTGTGCTATGATGATGCATCGCTAAACTAGCAAAGACACGTCATGAAAATCACATAAAACTTCTAGTAACTTATATACTGTGGTGACACATTGCCAAAGTTATGTTGGCCATAAAAACCAACTTTTGCTGAAGGGTTTGAAGGAATGTCCAAGGGGGTGCTTAGGTTACCTAAAGGTCAAGGCATTTTGGTTGGGTCCTAAAACTTCCAAACCTCCTTTGAGTACTGGAGTTTTCTTGAGTTTTATGGTCACTTATAGTATAAGCAAGAGAACTAGGTTTTGGAGGGCCATAATGAAGTAGCACTAGCTAGGGTGAAAGGTTTAGTACCATCGAAGACATAGGCGTGCCATTGGGCATCAGGTTTTGTTATGAAACCTTAGTGCCCCTAACGGGTCTTCGATACGTAGTTAACATTAGTTCAACCATAATGCCCCTGAACAACATAAAGGAGATTCAACTAGTGAAACTTCACTAGTTAGGCTAGTAAGCTATGGTTACTAGTAGACGATGATATGCCTTGTGGTTTAAGGACTAGGTGGACGAGAAGTCTCAAGGGCCTAGAACATGTGTACATAAGTTTAGCCACACGATGTATGAGCTCACAACAGATTACCTATGATTATACATGGGTTGTCCTTAGTATCTTTCCATGCTAGTGAAAACCCTTTATTGAGAATTCTTGAATTCTCACCCCGTAGTTTATGTTGCATAGATTTTGACGCTGTTGAGCTTGATAATCACTAAGGGTTGTCAAGGTAGAGTTTTCTTGTAGGTACTTGGTTATGAGAATCTTTATGATTCCAGTTTTTATAGTTACTTGTTGGCGAAGTAAAAGTACTAACTATAGTATTTCTTGGCCTTTAAGCCTAGCAAAGCATGTGGATAGTCTTTTGTGACTCACCACTAGGACTCGTCTCCAAGGTGGGAGTTAGTTAGGAGGATCTCAAAAAGAAAGCTTGTGTATATTAGTTGCCTCCCATGTCTATGAGTGGAGCATAAGACTCTACAGTTGCTTTTGGGTGAAGAGCATTAGTTTACTTTTGTTCAATGCCCTCTCCTGGTTATTAAGTGTAGTTATGATAATATAAATGTTGATTTTGTATGCTTTGACTACTTGAACTTCTGTTTCCATGCTTTATGCCTGGGCAAATGTGAAAGGTTTTATGGTTTTCAACTACTCTAGTCAAAGGTAAAAGATCATGCATGTTTGTATTTTCTGGGTTAATCAACTGGTGACATGAACTTTTAATTTGGAACACATATATAACTAGCCAATTGCAACCACCATGAGATGCTTTCTCAAAGGTTTCTTAGGCAGGGCCGTGGACGGCCATGGCATAGTGTGTGAAATACAATCATCTCATGATTGGCTTTTGGGCACAATACTAACACAACCTTTTGTTAGATGGCGGACAGTCATGCAAATGTCAAGGTTTTACAAAGGAAAGTGGAACCTTTTTTAGTCATCAAAGAGGGTGTCTAGCTGATGCCATTAAACCAAGTGCTTCTTAGGAGGCAACCCAAGCATTAAAATTGTTTGTATCACTTTTCTGTTTTAGTTTTTACTTTCCAATTTGAATTTCTTATTAGGATTTAACAATTTTTTATTATCCTTTAAATCCATGTAATTTACTTTCATCTTGGAGAATAGGGTCATTTGGGAAAGAAACTTTTATGAAAAAAAGGAGAAAGTACTACAACAATGTTAAGGATTTTTAAGTTACAAACCTTGAACATGCCTTTTAACATGCCCATGTTTAGGGCTATGTTAGTTAACACAGTGTCAAACAAAGCCATGATTACATTGGAACATGATGTTTCTATCAAAATTTTGAAGTTTGGTTACAATAGTTCAAGCACAATCTTAGTCATGCCTATGTTTATAACCATGTTCACCTAAAGTTAAAACTTTTAGAGGACAAACATGTTTGGAGACATGCCCATGGTTTAAAATGTGTTCATTAAAAATGGTTTTGATCACGCCCATGATCAAGAATGTGTTATGTTTCTATTTTCAAAAGTTTTAAGCCTTAGTGTTTAAACAAGGTCCATTGCAAGACCATGTTTTAAAGTATTTTTCACTATCAATGTCTCTTTCATGCTCATATTCTAACCCTTGTTAGTCCACTATTTTTAAAATTTATGAGTTCTAGATGCAAGACATGGTCCATATCATGATCGTGTTTGTAAGCATGTTTACTCAACACGGCTAGTATCATCGCCATGTTGTAACCCATGTTCTAGTTCTAAGTTTTAAAAATTCTGGGTTTCAACGTCAAACACATCCTATATCACGGTCGTGTAGTGAAGCGTGTTTGATAAGTTTTAACAAACATACCCATGTTCATGATGGTGTCACTCAAATATATAAGATTCATCATAATTTTTCACTGTACCACTTCCCTTGTTTGCACAAAACACTTCCAATCTTCTTCCCTAAGTCCTAAACCAAAACCCTAGCTTATTTATGCCCTAGTCAAAGTTTTTATTCATCTAACGACCTTATTTACAAATCAAATACTTGATTTCGTTCAATATTCTTTACTTTTCTATCTACAAAGGTAACTTTCTCTCTCTAGTTCTATTTGACTTTTATGGAGGATTTCATTGATTTCTTTTAATAGTAGGAGTTCTTTGACGTATTTGATTACTTTCTTACTCCTATTGAGATTGGTTTTGAGTTCATAGCATGATTTTTTGATGTGGATGATTTTAGTTGATTATATTGGAAGTTGAAAAGTTAGGATATACTACCTTCGTCTCACGAAGCTTTTCATCTTTAGTAATCACAACAACTAATTTATAATTTTCTTTCTTTCAAAATTTCCTATACAAATATAAAATTTTTATATGAAAATAGTACCTTAAAGACTCTAGTTTATAAATATATATTTTTAAAAATTTTTAGAACAAAAATTAATATGAATGTATTTAAGTCAAACTTTAGTCAAGAAAAGTAAAAGGGCCAACCTTTGTGAAATGAAGGGAGTAATTGTTTATAGAATAGGTGAATAACATGATATGGATAGATGTTTTCATGAGATTGGTTGATGTTAATTGATTGTTATGGATTATTGCTATTCATTGGACATTAATTGTGATTATTTTTGGTTTTAATTTTGAATGTTGTAGGGCTTGGTAGAGTTTTATTGTCATAGCGGATTAGGTTTCTTAAGCAATAAGAAAGAATGTTGTGGTTTGAATTAATTTGTTTCACTTGATATTTATTCAATCTATCTTGGTTATTAAGCCTAATCACCTTAGTACCTAGTTTGAATTGGAATATGTTATACATAGGATTGCAAATTAATTTCTTCTGCAGTTCTAATTCTTGTAATTATAGATAGATATTATTATTGGATTTGAAATTTTTGTTGCATTCGGAAATATTTTTTGCCATTTTTAGGATGACAAAGTGGCAACAAAGCTTCCTACTCACACTAAAAGGTTGGCTAAGATGCCGAATAAGTCTAACCCACTCCTAGACTTCAAGAAAGATTGTCAGATTAAGAGATTTGAGAAGTTTATGGAGAAGCCTCTAGTGGCTAGCCAGATCATTGACTGGGATACTCTTCCTAGTTGCACATGATTGCAAAGGCTCGAGAGCTTGTTGATTTTGAAGGGTGGTTGTCGGCCTTTAACTACCAGGAGGCAATATACAGTCAGTTGACTATACAATTATTGAGCACTCTAGAGTTTGACTCCAAGAACATTAGCTAGAACAAGGAGGATGAAGTCAGATTTATTTTGGGTAAGATGAGCTACTCAATGAACATTGATGAGTTCATATGGATGTGAGGATTTTATATTTGGGAGCACATTGATTCTGATGAGCACAGGAGCTCACTGTGTAACTTTGGTAGTAGCACACCTACGTCTATTGAGTTTTGGAGGGATATTGCTGGTAATGAGATAGCCTATTAGTCAAAAACATCAAAGGTGTCGAAGTTAATATCCTTAACCGTCCATTACATTCATTCTCTACTTGTACATTCTATCTACAGACCAAGGGAAAGCACTAAAATGGTGACCGGGAGAGACTTATTTTATCTTTATTGAAATATGAGGAGACTCGACTGCCACTTCGGTCATGCTTTCACCGAGTGGGTATGCAATATCAGTTATAAGGCAAGGATGGGGGTCATATGTGTACGATTGTTCATCACTAGGTTCACAAAGAACCTAGGACCCCTTTGATAGGTCATTATCGAGGGAGTTTCCATCTAGGGAGTGTTGTTGCTAATGAGGAGATCGAAGAGATCGTTGTAGGAGTACATGTTGTAAATCTGATGGTTATGGAGTATAGTACAGAGGTAAGAGCTATTGAGGGACCCAAGGCACAGACATAGATGATGACCACTTTGAGCACTACAACTGATCCTCTCATCATAGGATCAACTTTGATGAAAGATACTTGATGGATTCTAGGACACTGACTTCTATTTTTATTTATGTGTTTTTGCTTAGTGGATATTATTCCTTTTCTTTATTTATTTAGTGTTGGATATGTTGGGTTTCGGGAGCCAAACAGTGCAGCGGAATTTAACCGAAACCCTCCAGGATCCAAGTGAAATGGGGTAAACCGGGTGTTCAAAAATTTTCATACATAATTTTCGGTTGAGATCTCTCACTCAACTGTAGAGTCGAATCACAAAACCTGAATAATTGACATGTTCAGGCTTTCTATGGTATCCACACGAGCCTCTCGGGATCACCACGCTTCCACCACGTCCCGGCAGATACGTTTCTCTTGCGCTCACAGTGCTAGCTTGCGTCCTCCAAGGAATTGCAAGAGAAGAGTGCGGCTGTCCTTTTGAGAGGCTAGGGCAAGGAGACCTACAAATTTCTCACTAGAAGTTGTATTTATAGTGAGACTCAACTTCCAGGCCTAATGGGTTTCAAAGCCCTAATCCAATTAGGCTTTAATTTCGGGCTTAATAATGGCTTAACTATTGGGCCCATTATTAATATGAAATTATTGTGAAACCAAAACCCAAATTATTAGCCGATGCACTCTAATGATCCAAATAGCTCTATGTGTGCGACCCAATAGGCTATTAGCACGTTGGCAATGATCATAAATAACATTTATGATCATAAGCAATGAGCGGTGTCTAGCAACATATCATTGCTACCCAAGTGACAAGATTGTCGATGATTCGACTAAACCTTTATGATCATCACCGATATATGCAACTGTCTCTTTGTCCAAGATATCAAGACTAAGCACGAGACATGGAATGTGTCACTCTCGTATAGCCCAATCTTTGGTTTCTTGATTACCGAGTAGACCAACTTAAACTGATGATATTGATATCGTATATCAACTCATCCGAGCATGGCCATGCATTTTTCTAAGTCTTACTCTATCAAGGGGCCCAAAGATATCACTCCCGTTACATAGGAGGGACAAATCCCATCTTGATCATGCAAATCCCTCCGCATGATATATGACATACCCAGTGACCTCCTTCAAGTTCACTCAGTTACGAGCAACAAAGGAAAGTATCAAAGTCTGTGACTCACATGTAGGGAACCTTGATGATCTTAAGTCGAAGGACTACATATACCATAATCACTATGAGAATCACTTATGACACTCATATAACGATCCATGTAGTGTTCTCATGGTGGGTTGGTCCAGTACACAAGTTCTCCAACTTGTAGCCATATGCAGACTACATATCTCATATTAGTCTCCATATATGCTAGTCGTTATGTATTATTGCAACCCGCTCCACAATAATACTAGACTAGGGACGTTTGAGAATATCAGTATTCTAGTGTTACAGTTATGTTTGTTAAGTCACGCAGAAACAAAAAACAACAAACATAATTGCTGGATTAATGCCTTAATAAAATATCATGACTCAATGTGCAAAAATACAATCATCTCATGATTGGCCTTTTGAGCACAACACTAACAGGATATTATTATTGGAACATCGGTTGCTCCTTTTGTTAGCTGCTTTTAGATTTCTATTTTAGTAGTTATATTTCTAGTCTTTATCATTATCTTAGTTTTAATGATCACTTTTTTTTTTCTTTCTTGGAAGACCTTCATAACTAAACCTGTGGCTCAATCACTTTTTATGGATCTCTTGGAACATTGTCTTATGCAGCAATCAACAAAATTTTTTAGGGCGGTATCAGCTCCTAATGCCCCTCTCTTTTTCACTTTGTGTTTTCCAAGGGAATGTACATCTTAAGTGTGAGGAGTCGATAGCTTAGGCCCTAAGTTTTGTTTCATTTTTAATGAGTCTTTGAAAATTTTAAAAATCTTGAAAATTTTTAAGCTTTTTGAGAAAAACTTTTTTCAAAAGCAATATTGAGAATGATTATGTTGATGGAGAGTGACAGTTAATTTATTGTCTTGAGTTCTTAAGTTAAAGATCAATTAATTTTTTCTTGAGGTATTTCATTTATGTGCTAAACTATTTTAAAGACACTTTTGCAATCCACTATCAAGCTAATGAAAAATGGTCTTTAGAAGCTATTTATGCATCAAATCTATGTTTAGTACACTATTCAAAATAAGTTAGTTTGTGAGTTCTTATGTGTGGAATTGTGGCAAGATTTGGTTGTTGGAAATGAGGTAAGAAATAAGGTTCTACTGTGCTATTTGTTATTATTGAAGTAGGTTGGGCTTTATTCATAAGGCAAGAGTCGATCACAGCTTGAAAAAATGCTAGAGGAATGAGTATGATGAAAGATCACCTTGGGTTGTGGGCTTCAAGAGATATGGGTTGCAGGCTTGAGAATGTATTGGTCCCATTAACTTGTTTCATTTTATAAGTGTTAGATTGAAAGTATTACATGATTGATAATGTCATGCCTTAAACCACCCCCACCCTATGTATTTTGCATGTATTAGAGGAGGTTTATTGACGTAGGTGCCTTAGAAGGCCTAACAAATGTCTTACAAGGCATGTGCCAGGACACTT
The DNA here is from genome assembly GCA_005392925.1 of Aquilaria sinensis. Classification (NCBI taxonomy): domain Eukaryota; kingdom Viridiplantae; phylum Streptophyta; class Magnoliopsida; order Malvales; family Thymelaeaceae; genus Aquilaria; species Aquilaria sinensis. Next base: position 57,582 of record SMDT01000910.1, on the reverse strand, counting down.
AGCCACACATTATTTTAGTTTCTCAATTGTAGTCAGGAAACAACAAAAATCATTTGTGCATCTTAATAGAGTCTGTTTTGTGCCAAAAATTATAGTTAAGATAGTTACACATTGAACTTGAAGGTAAAAATAGGTAGAACATGATATACAAGCTAAAAAGTGAGATACAAGTGAAACAAGTCTCGAGGGGTGCATACTAGCATTAGGCAGGCCCACCTTCGGGCCTACTAAGCACCCCCTAGCACACATAGGTTAAATGTACGTAATATTTTTACTTTCACTTGTATACATTCTAACCTCCAATGACTAGCTTGTCTAGACACTATACACAAGCCAAAATGCAACTAGTTCCCATACTAGCAACAAGTGCTACAAGCAACAAACAATGTGCTTGGTCATATAACCATTGTGAGCGTTGACTTGGTTACCAAGATACTCATAACCAGAACAAACCTGAAACTTATACATAATCAAAATAAATAAGTAAGCCTTTCAATATACTATCTCTTTTCTTGAAATGAATAAAATTAAGGCATAAGTGGTGATTCACTCAATAAGGGCCCAAGCAGCACCTAGTGCCTACAATGTCATAGCTGAAATAGGGCTGACAATGTCAGAAAAGGAACATAAGCCAAACAATACAAGAGAATATGCTTTATAATAGCTTTATAATAGATAAGTGTCAGCACACGCAACCAAAAAGAAAAGCACATAAAAACATATACACCACACTCTCGGCTTAGTAAGCTTAGGGCATTGTAAGCATTTCCTAGTGCTAGGTTCATTTATTGAGCTTTATTTACATTTTATAGCTTATTTTCAGATAGCTCTAGATCTTGCAATAGGATGGCCTCTCCCATAACAAGATCCAAATGCTTGTCATTGTCATAGTCTAGCTAGAATTCATAGTTGCACTCTCAGCAACACATAGCCTCTTGTAGCTCTTAGGTTCCCTTGGCTCTAAGCCATCTGCTAGTGCCCCTGCTTCCTTATGAATACTCAGAAGTTCAAATTCAAGAGAAAAGATCATATTCAACCCTTGCCAACAACATAGCCCTTGGACACACACAAGTACATGTTGTATTATGCACTAAGCAAACACCTCACCATGCATGCTCTCAGGTTCACTACTTTCCCTCTACCTTCCCCAATTTATTTTCTAGTATTTTCCTAGCTCAAAGGATAGGAAAATGAGTAAGTAATGCAGTTAGAAGCAACTAGGTAGCTCAGTTAGGCAAAGGGTGCTAGCTTTAGGCATTAACCCCTTGGTTTTGATGCTTACTTGGCCAACTTGCTCATTTTAGTTCCTAAGCCTGAATATCCTCTCCTAAGCCTAACTTTCTTCATTTCCTAGCACTAGGCAATGTTTTTAACTTAGGCATTCAAGCCCCTCAACTTGACCAAACAATAATATTATCACTAACCTCTTAGGTACCCTTGCACACACTAGTGCACCAAATATTGCACTTTGGTGTCCTTTGCCTTTCTCAATCAATTTTTCTTCATTTATGCTTCATTTTCAAAACCCACTATGGCTCCTAATTTGGCCAATAAAGCTTCCAAATTTTTATATCAACAAAATAACACATGCACTTCAAGTGCTCAAAGCCTTGTGCTTACTCATGCATTTCTTAGCCATGTTTTCTTATTTCCCCTTGAGTTGTATGTTGTTTACTCATAGCCTAAGGCTTACAAAACTCATAGGCATGATAGATAGTCTTGTTAATTTGACAATATCCTTAAAGTCTCAATCCTCTCCCATACATTCCTTTGCTTAAGAGTATGATCCTACTTTGTTTTTCTTTCTCATATTTTCTTTTTTTTTTTTTTGTGGTTTGATTGAGGGCAAGTGAATGTTCAAGTGTAGGGGAAAAATATGATAAGCACATATTTATACATGTTTTCTATATGCTTAATTGATTTATATTTTGCTTTATGGTATTATTTCAGCACTTTTGTGGTTGGAAAGGATTTTGCATGAGTTTAAGTGTTGAATGACAAGTTTTGGGAGAAAGTGGAGTTAACACAGGTTCAAACACACCCACCTTAGCACCAAACATGCCCATGTTACCTTTTCACACACTCATATTCATTGTCATGGCCATGATCCAGACTGTGTCATTAAATGCTTGTGATTTTCAGACACCAAAGGTGAAATATAACCTTGAATGTGGCCGTGTTCAAAGCCCTATTCTCATGTTGTTATGGTTTTTCTAAGCTATCTCTACAAAACTAAAATGGAAGAAAGGGGTGGTGTCTTGAGGTGGCAAAAGGCTGCAAGAACAAAAATAGTAGGGAGCGAGGTATATATACAATAAAAGAGAGTTTAGTTTTCATGGTAGAAGACTACCAAAGGTACTACAAATGATTAACACTGATTAGTTCGCACTAGTGCAAGGATTTACTGGAGGAGAAAAATTTTAGTGATAAAGTATTTAAATCTTTTTTTTTTCTGTTGTGTTTGTTTATTAACTTCATAGGCTAATTTCTCTACTCATGCTTATAGTAGTTGACCCCTAGGTTGATATTATTGTTATGATTACTTTTTTTTAATATAATTATGGTTTTCTTGCGATCTATCTTATGTTCTTTGATGCGTTAATGAATAGTAGCTAGCCTATTAATTCAATGTTCGATAATGAACATATGCAGGTAGTATCTGGTATGTTTGTTTTCGATCACCATCATGTCAAAGCGATAATGTCAAGTGATAAGTGCATATTGTGATTATCAAAGTAGTTGACTTTTTGGCAACTTTGACCAATGGTTTCTACCACTTTGTGCCACATTTTTTAGTATTTCTCACTTTTGTCCCTCTTTATGCAGGTTGGAGAATATCTTTGATGCATCAGAATGAAGTGGGATCAAGTAGAGCAAAAGTGTGTTGTGCATGGGTCAAAGCGGGAATAAGCTTATGGCAACGCTTTGCCGATAGAGAGGATGCATCACCAACGTTGTAGACCCTTTAGCTAATTTTGCATCCTTGGCAAGGCATCACTACCCTACCACCATTTCATGCATGGCGAAGCGGTGCCGCCATTTCCCCTATTTTGGTGATGTGGTGGCAAAACTCCCAGATTTTATGGTCCCTTATTTCATTTTTGGAAGATTTTGGGTTATAACTTCCCCTAACAAGGGCTAGATTTTGATTCATATGCCATACTCTTCTTTTTTTATCTGTCTCTTGGGGCCGCCATTGAAGACTTGTTATTGGAGCTTCCTTGAAGGTGCTAAGAGGATTATTGAAGGCTAAGGATACTTGATCTTCAACGTATTTTTTGGTTCCCTCTTTCCTTTCCTTTCTTTGTATTTTTCCTTTATGTTTAGATTGAACTCTAGCAAGTTGTCCATGTATGTTTTGGATATGGAGTGATTTTTGTGTATCTCTCTATGATGAAACTCTCGATACTTGTAATCTAATGTTTATTTTAGGTTTTTATTGGTATTGATTCTCTTGTGTTGCCTATTCTTAAGCTTAACATATATGTGTTGATTGGCCACTTTACACAACTGACAATCTCACTTTGTTCTTGATAAAGAAATAAAAGAGGTGGAAATGAAGAGCAAAGCATGATGGGTCTTGTGGATTAAAGGTAATCTATGAATCTATTAGGTGATTGAAAGGAGGTTAGGTCTTAACCTATATTTGATTAATGTGTGAGCTTGAGAAATGCTATAGTTAATTCTAGGTGAGCAAAACTTGGCCTTGATAAAGAGAGTTTTGATGGATGAATCCTCAGACCGCATAGGAAGTTAGTGCCCTTGAAACATCATTTGACTTAGGTAACAAATAAAATAGTGGAATCCTCGATAGATAGCCTTCACAACCAAGTCATTATCATTGTAGTCAAATTAACTAGTTCTAGTTTGCTTAGTTCTTTTTTGGTACTTCAATTTCACTTGCGACACTTAAATTCATTTAGTACTTAGAATTCACCTAGCTTAGACTCAAATTTATCATTAGTCTTTTTTTTTTTGTTAAGTATCTTAATTAGTAGCTAGGACTTGACTTTAGGTAAAATGCTTTCTATCTCTTGGGGAGACAGTCGTATTAACCATTTGCACACAACAATACTGTACACTTGCGGGTGAATAGGGGTTATAAGTTTAAAACTCTTGTGCTCACAACATTGAGTCAGGAGTAAAAGATCGGCGTAATAACTCTAAGCTTTGGTGAAAGCTAGTTGTTGGGTCACGGAACTTGTTATGGCCCTTCTAGTGGGAGGCAAAATTGAGGAAGGTAAAGTGTTTTAAATTAAGTTTAGAACCTTAATTCAAGTTTACATATCAAGAATAGAGAAGTTTAGCAAAGTTCACTAAGTTCCGAGAAAGATAAATCACTAAACGAAGTTTAGGGGCAAAATGGTAATTTTGCATCTTGAATAGCCGGGACGAGTCCCGAGTGTTTTAACATGAATTTTTAATAACTTAACTTTCAACCTTAACTCAAACTTAAAGAATAAACAAGAATTTAATCAAGAATCACTAAGTTACAAAGATGGGGGGCTTAATTGCATTAAACTTGATTCCATGGTGACCTTGATGCTAAGTAAGGGTTTAAGAAGGGAAAGAGAACGGGGAAGCTGCCATAACCACGTTTTCATCCTTCCGTCACTCATTTCTCTCTCAAATTAAGCTTGGAATCAAGTGATCTTGGTGTCAAGAGGTGCCATTTAAAGTATATAAACTTGGAGGAGCTAATTTCAAGCTTGAAACCATGATTTTGAAGCTTAGAAGGGCGTTTTTCCACATCCCCTATTTTTGAACGAGGTAAGAATTGTGTTCTTGATTGAATTCATGTTTGTTAGTTAGTTTGAAGCTTGGGTTTTGGTTAGAGAGTGAAGTTTTAGTGATTAGTGCTTTTGTTTTTGGATTGGAACTTGTGTAGAACTTTGGTGAGCTTGGTTGATTAAAAGGGAGCTTGATTCTTGCATGTTACTTCGAGTTGAGGTAAGGGGAGTATGTTTTCAAGTTCAAATAATGCTAATAGCTTGAGTTTGCTTGAAGAATTCGAGTGGTTTTAGCTATAGCATTAGTTAAAGGTTTTGGTTGAATTGTGGTGGACTAAGAGAATTGGGAGGATTGGATTGATGTTACAAGACATCATAGATTAGCATGTGATAGTTGGTTATGTTCTATGCAACATGTTCTATGAGTGTATGAATTTGGAGGCATTCCATGCATGTTTGGTATGTGTAGGAATCATCCAAAGTTCATAGCAGCAAAATCCACCAAATTCTGCTTTTTTGCAGATTGGCGACGCATCGCTAATTACAGGTTGATGCCAGCGACAAGTCGCCAATCCAGAAAAATGTCACCAAACGTTACCAACTGGACAAAAATGCCAAATTTTTCACATTTTGCTAGGATGATCCAAATGAGACCTAATGGGGTTCTTACCGTACCTAGGGGTCTAAGGATTCCGGGGGTACTCCGAGACTTCCGAAAGTCCCACAAAATGTAGGAGTTTCCTTTAGTTTTGTTAGGTATAATGGTTGCTTGTGCAACAAGCAAGGAAACTAGGTTGCAAATGAACATAACTAAGTACTACTAGCTCAGGTGAAAGGTTTAGAATGACGAGGTTGCAAGGCGAAACCTTGTTCATATAGTCTACAACAAAGAGGTCTTATGGCCTAGTCTACAAAGTTCCACCATAATTCCCCTTCATAACAACTAAGGGAAGGCTACATGATTGCATCAAGTAAACTACGGCTTGCTAGGAGCGGGTTAGTGATCAGAACTCGCTAGGCACAGAGTGATGCACCGTGAGGACTAGTTGAGGAGAGGTCTTGATGGCCTAGTTATATGTGCATATATCAGACCCTCATGTTGTGTGAGCTCGTAACAAGTTTACATATGTTTATCATATGTTCAGTCCTAGTAATTTTCTTGCAGGTACACTGAAGACCCCTTGCTGAGAATTCTCGAATTCTCACTGCCTAGTTTTGTTATACAGAGACTGAAGTTGCTGGACCGGGTAATCGTTGAGGATTATCGTGGTAGTGTTCTTTTGTGTGTACAGGTACGGCATTTGAGAATCTTGATGATTCTAGTATTTTCAGTTGGCTGGTCAAGTAACAGTACTAACTAGTATCTTCTTTTGGCTGTAGAGCCTAGTAGCACTTGGCAAGGACTTTTGAGACTCGCCACTGGAACGTGTATCCAAGGTGGGAGTTAACTCAAAGAGATCTCAGTAGAGGCTTGTATTTATACGGTACTTTTAGTTGTCTCCATAGTCTATGTTATAAGGAGTCCTCGACTCTAGGGTTGCTCTTGGGTGAGGGCATTAGTCTACTTTATGTATGAATGTTCTCACGAGTTGTTATGTGTAGTAAACTCACACAAATGTTGATTTTTATGCTTTGGCTATTTGTACTTATTTTTGTGTAGAAATTACTTGGCCAAGTTAATGTTTTATGGTTTCAATAAACCAAGTCAAAGCATGAAGAGCCTGCATATTGCATATTCTAGGATAATCAACTAGTATCATGGGATTTAATCCGCACACATACACAACTAGCCAATTGCAATCTACCGTACGACCAGCTCTCACAGGGCTTCCTGGGCAGGGGCCAAGGACGGCTATGTCAGAACTAGTAATGCATTCTTAGAAAGCGTGGTAGGAGTAGACACCATATCAGTCACTTAAGAAGAGGAGTTGGAGCTAATCTATTAGCTAATACTCCATAGTCCAAGTTAGTTGTTTATTTATTTATTTATTGTTTCTACATTAGTTAATTTAATTTAATTCTTGGTTAGTTAGGTTGCCAACCCTATTAATTTTTAATGAAATAATAGAGAGATATCTTAGAAAAAATGATGTTAATACTCACCGCTACTATACTTGAATGATAGGTGTGCTTGCTTGTGAGTTCACATATATAAGTATAGAGAGATTTGATACATCCACGTTAATAATTGAATTAGTGTAATGGGATGAGCTATGAACTAAATAACACATAAGAATCACAACAAGATATAAGTGATCCAAGACATGAAAGTCCTTTCCAACGTAAATTCATTTCAGAAGATTCTCAGCTACATGGTATCCATAGGCTGTTTTCTCTTTAACTCGTCTCCTAATGTCCCTGTCTCTTCAAGCTTCTAAAAAATAAAAGGTTTAAGTGGTTTGATAAGTGCTACCGAGCCTTCACAGAGATTAAGTCACATTTGACCAAGCTCCGTATACTAATCAGTGTTAGTGTTGTACCCAAAAGCCAATCATGAGATGATTGTAATTTTGCACATTGAGTCATGATATTTTATTAAGGCATTAATCCAGCAATTATGTTTGTTGTTTTGTTTCTGCGTAACTTAACAAACATAATTGTAACCCTAGAATAATGATATTCTTAAATGTCCCTGGTCTAGTATTATTGTGGAGCGGGTTGCAATAATACATAACGACTAGCATATGTGGAGACTAATATGAGATATGTAGTCTACATATGGGTACAAGTTGGAGAACTTGTGTATTGGACCGACCCACCATGAGAACACTACATGGATTGTTATATGAGTGTCATAAGTGTTGGGTTTCGGGAGCCAAACAGCACAGCGGAATTTAACCGAAACCCTCCAGGATCCAAGTGAAACGGGGTAAACTGGGTGTTCAAAAATTTTATATCTAATTTTTGGTTGAGATCTCTCACTCAACTGTAGAGTCGAATCACAAAACCTGAACAGTTGATGTGTTCAGGCTCTCTATGGTATCCACACGAGCCTCTCGGGATCACCACGCTTCCACCGCATCCCGGCAGATGGTTTTTCTTGCGCTCGCAGTGCAAGCTTGCGTCCTTCAAGGAATTGCAAGAGAAGAGTGCGGTTGTCCTTTTGGGAGGCTAGGGCAAGGAGACCTGCGAATTTCTCACTTAAAAGTTGTATTTATAGTGAGACTCAACTTCCAGGCCTAATGGGTTTCAAAACCCTAATCCAATTAGGATTTAATTTCGGGCTTAATAATGGCTCAACTCCTTGGCCCATTATTAATACGAAATTAAAGTGAAACCATAACCCAAATAATTAGCCCATGCACTCTAATGATCCAAATAGCTCTATGTGTGCGACCCAATAGGCTCTTACCACTTTGGCAATGATCATAAATCACATTTATGATCATAAGCAATGAGCGGTGTCTAGCAACACATCATTGCTACCCAAGTGACAAGATTGTCGGTGATTCGACTAAACCTTTATGATCATCACCGATATATGCCATTGTCCCTTTGTCCAAGATATCAAGACTAAGCACGAGACATGGAATGTGTCACTCTCGTATAGCCCAATCTTTGGTTTCTTGATTACCGAGTAGACCAACTTAAACTGATGACTTTGATATCGTATATCAACTCATCGGAGCATGGCCATGCATTTTTCTAAGTCTCACTCTATCAAGGGGCCCGAAGATATCACTCCCGTTACATAGGAGGGACAAATCCCATCTTGATCATACAAATCCCTCCGCATGATATGTGACATACCCAATGACCTCCTTCAAGTTCACTCAGTTACGAGCAACAAAGGAAAGTATCAAAGTATGTGACTCACATGTAGGGAACCTTGATGATCTTAGGTCGAAGGACTACATATACCATTATCACTATGAGAATCATTTATGACACTCATATAACGATCCATGTAGTGTTCTCATGGTGGGTCGGTCCAGTACACAAGTTCTCCAACTTGTACCCATATGTAGACTACATATCTCATATTAGTCTCCACATATGCTAGTCATTATGTATTATTGCAACCCGCTCCACAATAATACTAGACTAGGGACGTTTAAGAATATCATTATTCTAGGGTTACAATTATGTTTATTACGTTACGCAGAAACAAAACAACAAACAAAATTGCTGGATTAAAGCCTAAATAAAATATCATGACTCAATGTGCAAAAATACAATCATCTCATGGTTGGCCTTTTGGGCACAACACTAACAATAAGTGATTCTCATAGTGATCATGGTATATGTAGTCCTTCTACCTAAGATCATCAAGGTTCCCTACATGTGAGTCACATACTTTGATGCTTTCCTTTGTTGGTCGTAACTGAGTGAACTTGAAGGAGATCATTGGGTATGTCACATATCATGCGGAGGGATTTGTATGATCAAGATGGGATTTGTCCCTCCTATGTAACAGGAGTGATATCTTCGGGCCCCTTGATAGAGTGAGACTTAGAAAATGTATGGCCATGCTCGGATGAGTTGATATACGATATCAATGTCATCAGTTTAAGTTGGTCTACTTGGTAATCAAGAAACCAGAGATTGGGCTATACGAGAGTGACACATTCCATGTCTCATGCTTAGTCTTGATATCTTAGACAAAGGGACAATGGCATATATCAATGATGATCATAAAGGTTTAGTCGAATCATCGACAATCTTGTCACTTGGGTAGCAATGATGTGTTGCTAGACACCGCTCATTGCTTATGATCATAAATGTGATTTATGATCATTGCCAACGTGGCAAGAGCCTATTGGGTCACACACATAGAGCTATTTGGATCATTAGAGTGCATGGGCTAATTATTTGGGTTATGGTTTCACTTTAATTTCGTATTAATAATGGGCCAAAGAGTTGAGCCATTATTAAGCCTGAAATTAAATCCTAATTGGATTAGGGCTTTTGAAACCCATTAGGCCTGGAAGTTGAGTCTCACTATAAATACAACTTCTAGTGAGAAATTCGTAGGTCTCCTTGCCCTAGCCTCCCAAAAGGACAGCCACACTCTTCTCTTGCAATTCCTTGGAGGACGCAAGCTAGCACTGCGAGCGCAAGAGAAACGCATCTGCCGGGACGCGGTGGAAGCGTGGTGATCCCGAGAGGCTCGTGTGGATACCATAGAGAGCCTGAACACGTCAACTGTTCAGGTTTTGTGATTCGACTCTACAGTTGAGTGAGAGATCTTAATTGAAAATTAGGTATGAAAATTTTTGAACACCCGGTTTACCCCGTTCCACTTGGATCCTAGAGGGTTTCGGTTAAATTCCGCTGCGTAGTTTGGCTCCCGAAACCCATCAATCAGCTCATTCCCAAAGTGCCCTTTCTTTTATACATTTTCATCTTTTTAGAGTCTAGGGTAATAATCCTTATCAGAAGGGACCAAAAGATACAACTTTCAACATACTAAATTGGCAAGGCCTGCTAGGGATTAGAGCCTAACTACCCTATAGCTAAAAGGACAACACTAAAAGTAATCACCTCAGCGAGAAATTTATGCCTACTTTTAGTCACTTCAGATTTTGGTAGTCATAGACGAACCTTTGAAGTTGGTCTTGACCAAACCTTAGTTAACTGGGTAGATGACTAGGTGAAGAATGGAGCTCATAGAATTTAACATACAATTTGTACCATGTTGTGACATCAAGTCACATATGCTCATCAATGTCATCTATTTGAGCACTCTGCAAGTCGACTTTTAATGTGAAAAATGGGTCATGTTTGTGGGTGGATTGGTTGGGAAAATGGGAGTATGGGTTAGGATCATACTGATCAACCCTACACGAAACCATACCATGCATTCCATCCATCTGGCATTCTTTGCCAACAATAATTTGGTAGAATTTGAACTCATTTTTTCCAACATAAGGCTAGTCAAAGTCTTGGGGATAGCTACCTTAGAAATAAGATCAGATTTTGAGCACATTGTTAGCCAAGCTACCTACTTGTTCACATGTAAAGAAAAGGTCATGGAAAAGTACTTGTGAAAGGTTAAAGCACATAAAGTCAAATTCTTGGAGCTCAACTTTGTTTGGATCCCTAGCATCGAGAACTACAATGGCTGATACTTTGGCCAAAGTAGCTACCTCCTCCGAGTTGCCGATGATAGTGTTTACAAAAGAACATATGAGCCCATCCATCTCAAATGATCACATCCACCCCATTATCATATTAGACCTAAGCAAGATGGAACTGATCATCACATACCTCGATAGAATTGAGCTTTTAGATGATCTAGGAATCACTAAGCAAGTCAGGAGAAGGTTAGCCCAATATTATTTATCCGCTAAACAAATATTAAAAAAATGTAGCCTGGGAATTGACCTCTACATGAGATGTTTGACCTTTATTGAGGTTTAGTACACCATGTATGTGGCACATGAATGAATTTGGAAGAATCATGAAGGGTCAAGAACTATGATGGGAAAGTTAAAAAGAAGTCAGTGCTTTTAGCATACAATGAAATCTAAGGTAATGGATTATGTGAAAAAATGTGACAAATTGTAGCATTTCATGCCCAAATTAAGGATACCATCCAAGAGCCGTACTCCAATTTCCACAGTGTGGCCTTTGGCAAATGAGGAGTGAACATACTTGGATTGTTTCCCTGGTCCTCAGGGCAAAGGTGGTTGATCGTGGTGGCTATTGAAAGCTTCACCAAATGAGCAAAAATGAAAGCCTAAGCTCGAATACATGAAAAAAAAAATTGGACTTTTTTTAAAAAAACATTAAATGCAGTTTCGGGATTCTGTGTGCATTAGCCACAATTCATGGGGTCTTAGTTCATCTATTTTCTCTCAAGATTGTGTTTAATGCATTATTTAAGCTCGATCACTCATGCTCACTCCAATGACCTAACCAAGCTGAGCAATTTAACTGTCAAGTAGAGCCCGAATTAGAAGCTAGGAAAAGCAAAAGGGGTGTAGGCAGACCTCCTTCCTAACATCTTATGCAGGCTAAGAACTACCCCAAAAGAGAGCATCGGAGATTGTTCGTTCATGCTACTTATTAGCATATAAATTCATGAAGATGGATTTTGGCAAGTGATGATAGTAAAGGGTGATGAGCAACTGACCACCTGTATGACAAAGTAAGGCTCATTTGAGTTCTTCATCATGCCTTTTGGCTTGACAAATGCCCCTATTGTATTTTGCATTGATGAATGATGTGCTATATGAGTTTCTTAATGATTTTGCGGTGGTAGATCTTGATGAAATTGTTATCTATGATAGGTCATTGGTTAATCATGTTGGCCACTTGGGACATGTGTTCTCTTGGCTTAGGGAGCACTGTTTATACATTAAGATGGAGAAATATGAATTTTGCATATCCAAGGTGATGTCTCTTGGCCACTGGATCAGTAATGCTTTGGTTCACATGGATGAGCATAAGGTGAAGGTAATTGTACATTGGGAGGTGCCTTTAAAGATGGCAAACCTCTCCTCTTTCCTAGGCTTAGGCAACTACTAAATACACTTTGTACAAGGTCATTCAAAGATGGTGACTTGTCTCACAGATTTACTCAAGAAAGCTCAAGTGTGGGAGTGGATGGATGCTTGTGAGTTCACATTTGAGGCTTCGAAATATGCTGTGTCATGGGAGACCATGCTTAAGTTACCTAGGTTTGATAAACCTTTTTAGGCATGTACAGATGCATTAAGTATGGCTTTAAAAATAGGAAACTTACTAGGGCTAAGCTACGGTATTCAACACATGAGAAGGAAATGCTTTATGTGGTGCACTTTTTGTGGGTGTGCTAGGTATACTTGCTTAGTACAACCTTTCTGGTGAATACTAATAATGTTGCCAATGCCTTATTTGCTACCCAGAAGTTGCCTAGTAGGTAAACTTATTGGTAACAATCCTTAGCAGTGTATGATTTTTTATGGGGACATTGTGTTGAGGCACAAAATAAGGTGGCTATTGGATTAAGCTGTAAGGCTGTTGAACTTGTAGCAATGTGGTACAGGTCTAGACACACTTTGGGGGCATGATTCGTGCTACTGCTCGTAACAATGACACATGTTAGAAGCTCATGCAATAAGTGGCTGATGGTAGTGTGTGTCAGTTTTTGGTAAGGATACCTTGTTGCATACTAAAAGGAACCGATTGTATGTCCCTTATGGGGGCAGTATGAAGCAGTTACTCTTGAGAGAGACTCATGACAGTAGGTGGGCTGGACACCCTTGGCATGATCTAATATTGTCTTTGTTGGCTTGAGACTTTTTTCAGCTATAGATGTCAAATGATGTGGAGCTCTCTGTAAATACATGCTTAGTGTGCCAGTAAGACAAGGTAGAGCATCAAAGGCATGCAGACAGTGTTGCTCCAATTCTTGCCCATTCCAGACAAACCTTGGGATTCAGTTTCTATGCACTTCATTGGCGGATTTCCTAAGGCTTATGGTATAGGGTCTATGTTCATCTTGGTTGATCAATTTTGTAAGTATGGAGTCTTTTTGGTAGCTTATGAGTCATGCACAATGTCTTGGGTTGCCATTGGACATCGTGACTAACAGAGATGCTTGTTTTGTTGGATTGTTCTAGAGTTCTTTCTTTTCCTTGTTGGATTCCAAACTGAAGTTCTTTACTATCAATCACCTATAAATGGATGGGTAGAGAGAGCGGGTGAATGGGTTGGTAAAAAAAAACTTGAGGCATTTGCGTGGACTAGTCAGTGGAACTAGTTGGAATTGCTTAATGTGGCTTAGTTCAATTACAATTTACAATGATTTTCCTTCTCTACGAAGAGTCCTTTTGAGTTGGTGTTGGGTGTTCAACCCTTGACTCCCAACAAGGTGGTCAAGCAAAAGGTGAGGTACAAGTGTTCAGCTGCATATAAATTTGCCCAGGAGAGGAAAGAGATGTTGGATAAGGCCAGAGATTACCTTTAAAATGCCAATCAATTCATGCAGAATTATTCAGAAAAGTTGGTGTATTCGTAGTTCACATGAAACCATTTCTACCACACTAACAAATAATGTGGATTTGTCAAATCTCTCTATACTCTTAAAATGAGAACTCACAAGCAAGTGCACCTATCATCAAAGTATAATAATGGCAAGTACCAAGATCATTTTTCCTAAGGAAGGGAGGTTGTCTACCTTACTCTACTTATCTTTATTAGCTAATCAACAATTAAAAGAGTGTGTTCACTAATTGCTATGAATTACTAAACCAAATTAATGTAGTAAAATAAATAACTAACTATTAACTGGAAATGGAAAACAACTAAGATAACCAGCAATAAGAAACCTTATACTTAGAATCGAATCCACCTATAAATTCCTATGTATTGCTTTTACTTCAATTTAACAAGACTATGATCTACATGGACAATGAAGTACTACCTAATGTAGATTAACTCCCTATAATTCCCGTTACACTAACCTCATTTTCAAGTTGTCGATAAGGTGTCTTGGCCTAGAGCACTTCGTCAAAATGCATTACAAGCCCTACGACCTACAACTAGGCATCACCATAATTCAGAGGTATTATATCGCACCTATTACTTTTGGTTACAATAATATCCCTTTTATCTATTGGTGATCCACAGCAAACATATTGAATACTGTCTAACACATGTTCACCATCCCATATTACATTAATAGGCCAGCTATTATTAATCAAAGCAAGAAAGAACATTGGATATTTCACAAGCAAAACACATAATCATAGGAAACCAAAAATCAATCAAAATCACAAAATCATCCGGGCGTTCATCTACTCTAAGCATAAGTAGGAAGAGTTTAGCTCAAAATGCTGTAAAACAAACATAACAAATCAAAAGAAAACTAAGAAAAGAATTATCCATGGCTGAATTTCTCCTTCTCCAAGAAATCTTTGATTCAATGCCCATAAAATGGTGGTGATCATCAAAACTACCTTTGATAGCCATCCCCTAAGAAAAGCTTTTTTTTTTCTATGTTTTTTCATATCCATAATTTTTTCCTCTTTTCTATATGAAATAACCTGAGAAACCCTAAAAATAAGGCAAAAAGAGTCTAGTACGTGGCCATGTTAAAGGCCATTTTACTCCTGTAGAACTTAAATATTGCCAAATTAAACACTATTTAGAAGATGGGTATGTAACTTAGAGATGATCACAGGGCATGTAAAGCACTACATGGGCATGTAGCATGGCGTGTCTACTCCAAAATTCTACCAAAACTTACAATTTAGCTCCAACACACTATAGAAATCTTTCCTAACTCAAATGAAGCTAAATTATGACTTGAAAATTAAATATTAACCAATTAAGCACCATATCCAAGCTTAAACATGTCAAATGATAATCAAATGCCAAGGAAAACCTCATAGAAAACTTGACTAGATATGAGCATATCATATTTTTCCCCTACACTTAAACTTTTACTTGACCTCAAGCAAAAACTCAAGAGAAAATAAATTAGAAAATTTGTTAAAACCTTGAAAACTATTAAAAATGCAGAATCATTCCTTGAGTAAAGAGATGTAGAAAGTATTAAGACTCTAATTATCTTTAGAAATTAACAGGAATAACAAGCATGCAACTCCTCTTATCTACAACTTTTCAAAATAGAAATAATTTGATGAGGACAATTCATTCTCAAGCTAGCAACCCATATATCTCATGTCCAAAACTATAACATTAAATTTCATGCAAAGTAAAACGCACAAATCACACCAAACCAAAGCTTACTATGCACAACGTTTCAAAACACATAGCATGGATTGCATGATTAATTGACCTTTTTAATTTCTTCTCTTTCTTTTTAACCAATTTTTATCATGTGTCAAAAAATTTTGCCGCAAGTGTATACTACAGGAGCTCTATCTATAACCAAGCTAATTCTCAAAAAAATCCAAGATGACCTTTTGATCATATTCATGCTCTTAGCATCTTTTTGAGTTATGATCTACTCATACATTAGGAAAAGACCCTAACCTACTTCAACAGTACAAACAGCGGAGCAACATACATTCATACCAGACCTTACTTTAGTTTATCAACAATCGACCACAAATCGATTAACCAAACCTTTCGATAACCTAACATAGAAACTCAAAACTTAGCATGCTCTGAATAATGTACTAAACACAAAAACTTGATGCAAAAAAAGCTTCTTGAGACCATCTTTCACTAACTTGCTAATGAATCACAAAACATTTTGAAAATAGAGCAGGAATAAGTTACTTGGTCTTTAAGTTAAGAACTCAAAGCATTAACCTAATAACCATTCTCTAACAAGCACATGCTTAATAAAATGATTCAAAATAACTAACCTCAAAAAATAAATTTAAAACAATTCAAAATTTTTAGAAATATTACACGAAAGATATAAATAAGCAAAATAACTAAGTAAATAAATCAAGGCTAAAAATAAAATCCATTCCCCTACACTTAAATTGTACATTGCCCTAAATCTAGTAGCATGGAAAATAAATCAAAAAAGAAGGAGTGATAGAAACTGATACTAACTTTGGAAAGTAAACTTAGTTGCATGTCGTGCAAGTCAGCATTCCAAAAAGATAGTTCCAACAAGAGGTTTGATTCGGGCTTCTGATAAAAAATTTGAAGGCTTCCAAAGAAAACACAAAAGATGATCAACCACAAATTAGAAGGAAAAAAACATAAGCAAATATAAAAACTAAAATGAAATAGTATGAAATAGAGTAGGAGCAACTTATGCTCCAATATCAAAACAAAGGTATGTAATGAAAATAACACAGAAGTACATCTGTAATATCCTAGGAAACAAATAAGGTCATGATGAAAGTAATAACTCTAGGCAAGAGCAAAATCGGTGGAGGGG
Source organism: Aquilaria sinensis (assembly GCA_005392925.1). Classification (NCBI taxonomy): domain Eukaryota; kingdom Viridiplantae; phylum Streptophyta; class Magnoliopsida; order Malvales; family Thymelaeaceae; genus Aquilaria; species Aquilaria sinensis. The sequence goes on along the minus strand of SMDT01000910.1, from coordinate 41,055 downwards.
TTAGCAATCGCATCCTCCTCAGTATCACTTACAGCATCACCATCCTTTCGTGGGCGCTATGGAACAACCACTCGAAATGCTCCAGCAGGACAAAATACATATTACGCTATCAAAAGCTCTGTAACTAGCTGTGAAAGACAATGTGTTGAGTCTGGTTGAGGACAGCTCTCGCAATAGTGCACAGGATCACTCAGCCTACGCTCACTAGTTGATCAGTGAAAATGGCATGCAGAAGAACTGGTTGTTCCTCTGTGACTGAATTGGCAAGTAGTTCACAATAGAGGCACTCAATTAGAAAAATGAACCATGGGCAAATAGTAGGCACCAGTTGTGATAGCAGAAAAATAGGACTACGCCTTGGCATGTAAGTCCAGGCCACCTGTTAACTGCATAGTGTTTACTCTAGTTCTGCCTAATGAGGCAGTTGATACCGGCCCAGTATCTAGGTAATACCAAAATTGCACTCAATGTCTTTCATATAGGCATAAAGCTCCACACTTTGCACAAACCCCCATAATGAAATCTTAAAATAATGGCCCCTAAAAGTGCCATTGGCATAGAACTCTCGCAACAAAGTCATGGAACCAAAGGTCAGTGGCTCGTACAAATGTGTCTAGCCCCACCAAACTCAAATATCTTGAATCTTAAGAGTGATGAAGTAGTTAAATGGGCGCTGAGAAATGATAGCTCAGTCCATCGAGTCCCTATGCAAAGAGTACGCCTTCAGGAAGAAAAATCATGTGATAATTTCTTGAGCTAAGCCATCCATCTCATTACAGTGTTGGGCCATAACCCTAAAACTTGGCAAAACAATCAGAACAATTTGCATAACCCATTGAGAACAAATATCCAACACTTGGTAAAGTGAATTGATTTTGATGTGAGTAATAGGGTTGGAGGCACATATAGTATGACCAAATTGATGCCTCAAGTTCACTAGTAGTAATCAATAATCAACCACTGTAAAGTCAGTGTAACTCTAGCTTGATTTCAACCAAACAAACAAGATTATAACTGTAGAAACATAAAGTTTAATTCCAAAAAAACAGCCTTAGCCTAGATGAACTTCCATCAATTTCTTGAATAAGAAAATATAGAAAAGCAATAAGAAGCAATATAAGCTTGAATTAAAGAGAAAGGTAGTTAATGATACCTTGGAGAGCTCAAAATCAATGAAAACCTCTGGTTCCCAATGCCTTGGCTCGCAAGAAATTAGGAAATTTGCATCGAAGGTCACAAAGGAAAGTTGAGAAGCTTTTTAAACTTCTGGTGTCAAACATGGTCATAGACATGGATATTTGTTCGTGTTACTTAAAATTTTGAGGAACTCGGTTGCTAACACGGGTTGTGTTAGTAACAGTGTTAGGTTTCTGGACCTTAATTAGGAGTGATCTAAATATGAAACATGAGGTTTATACACAGTCATGTAATAGGCCATGTACAGTGTACATAGAAGATGTTTTGGGTGTGTTATGAGATGTGATGTAGTCTTTGGAAGCTAAAATGTTTTTAGGCCAAAGATAAACATGGGCTTAAACATGGACTTGTTATAAGCTGGTCATGGGGAACATGTCTATAAACACGGGTGTGATGTAAACCATGTTCAAAATCTGGATATCCTTAAATCTTTTGAAATTAGTATAGTAATACAGGGGCAAACATGAGCTTTTATAAAATTGTGTTACTCAACACGCCTAGCAGCATGGCCATGTGAATAACCACGTTTGGGCTCTGTGTTTCAATAATCATAAGTTTAAAAAAGAAACATGCTTCTTAACATGGGGGAGTATATGACAACATAATATGAAGATATTTTAAAACTTGGATGTTTATATCCACGTGTTTAAACTCTGCAATTTTAAGTTTTTGAGAAACATGGGTAAGAACATGGTCATCTATGAAGCGAAGTAAGGTAACACACTTTGTAACATGACTAAAACACAAACCATGTTTGGCTACCATTGCCCAAATTAACATTGTCATGAAGTATTGATTTTAAAAAATCAAACATGGTTGTGTTTAAGACTATGTTAAGCAACACAACTTTGACCATGGTATTGTTTAAAAGCTTGTTTAACTGCCGGACTTTGAAAAATTTTGCAAACTTACCTGAGATTGAAGCCAACCTTTTTCCACCACTTTCGACACCAAATTCATCTCAGAATACCTTAGATCCTACATCGACAACACAAAATTATAAGATCACAGAAATGTCTAAGGAGAATTAAGCTATTTTGAAGAAAATCAGTTAAAGAAAAATGATGCTAAAACATATTTCCCGGGTTGCCTTCCAAAAATCCCTACATTTAACATGGTCAGCCCGACATTCTAAATGCCCTAATCAAAACTAGGCTCAGGGTGATTGAGTGTGATGTCCTCATGTTTGATGTCAGAAATCTCGCCTACAAAATATCCCTTAATTTAGTGGCCATTCACCTTGAATGTTTCTTTTTTAGGGTGCTTGATCTCTACAACACCGAAAAGAAAAATCTTCATAACTACAAATGGCCCAAACTAGCATGATTTTAGTTTACTTGGAAACGGAAAAGTTAAGTATTGTAAATTAATACCTGATCTCCGGTTTGAAACTCTTCCATTGTTTTATCCATGCATCATGCCATTTCTTCACCATCTCCTTATAGATTCTAGAGCTTTTGTAACTGACATTCTGCCACTTGCCAAACTCAATTAGCTGTAACAAATGTTTCTCACATGCACACTCAAATTCATAGTTAATATTCTTTATAGCCCAATAAGGTTTATGTTCTAACTGTACTGAAAGGTTGCACACTTTACCATAGACTAAATGACCTGGATTGGTTCTAATAAGCATCTTATATGTCATTCGATATGCCTATAACACATCATCTAACTTAAGAGACCAATCATTCCTAGTCATAGAAACTAGTATAATATACAAGTTGGAAATGTTTACATCTATGTGTAGGGTTTTAGGAGCCAAGCAAGCATAATGGAATGTAACCGAAACCCTTCAGGATCAAAGAGAAATGGGATAAATCGGGTGCTCAAAATTTTATACCTAGCTTGGTTAGGATCTTTCACCTAACTATTGAGTCGAATCACAAGACTTGAACAGTTGACATGTTCAAGCTCTCTATGGTATCCACACGAGCTCTTAGGATCACCACACCTCCACCATTTTCCCGGTAGATTCGTTCCTCTTATGCTCATAATGCTACCTTGCATCCTCCAATGAATGGTAAGAGAAGAGCGCAGCTGGAACTTTTAGAACTCTTTTGATTTCATCCTTAAGAAGGCTAGGGCAAGAGCTGTGAATTCCTCACTATTTGATGTATTTATAGTGAGACTCAACCCTCAAGCTTAATGGGTTTCAAAGCACTAATCCAATTAGGCATTAATTGTGGGCCTAATAATGGCTCAACCTTTGGCCCAATCATTAATATGAAATTATCATGAAACCAAGACTAAACAATTCGGCCCATGCACTCAAATAATCCAATTGGCTCTATGTGTGTGACCCAATAGGCTCATATCACATTGGCAATGATCATAAATCACATTTATGATCATAAACAATGAACGGTGTCTAGCAACACATCATTGCTACCCAAGTGACAAGATTGTCGGTGGTTCGACTAAACCTTTATGATCATTATCCGTATATAACATTGTCCCTTTGTCCAAGATATCAAGACCAAGCACGAGACAAGGAATGTGTCACTCTCCTATACCTCAATCTATGGTTTCTTGATTACTGAGTCGACTGTTAGTGTTGTGCCCAAAAGCCAAGCATGAGATGATTGTATTTTTGCACATTGAGTCATGATATTTTATTAAGGCATTAATCCAGCAATTATGTTTTTTGTTTTATTTCTGCGTAACATAATAAACATAATTGTAACTCTAGAATAATGATATTCTTAAATATCCCTGGTCTAGTATTATTATGGAGCGGGTTACAATAATATATAACGACTAGCATATGTGGAGATTAGTATGAGATATGTGGTCTACATATGGGTACAAGTTGGAGAACTTGTGTACTGGATTGACCCACCATGAGAATGCTACGTGGATCGTTATATGAGTGTCATAAGTGATTCTCATAGTGATCATGATAAATGTAGTCCTTGACCTAAGGTCATCAAGGTTTCCTACGTGTGAGTCATATACTTTGATTCTTTCCTTTGTTGCTCGTAACTGAGTGAACTTGAAAGAGGTCATTGAGTGTGTCACATACCATGTAGACGATTTTGTATGATCAAGATGAGGTTTGTCCCTTCTATGTAACGGGAGTGATATCTTCAGGCCCTTTGATAGAGTGAGACTTACAAAATACATGGCCATGCTCAGATGAATTGATATACAATATCAATGTCATCAACTTAAGTTAGTCTACTTGGTAATCAAGAAACCAAAGATTGGGCTATATGAGAGTGATACATTCCATGTCTCATGCCTAGTCTTAATATCTTGGACAAGGGGACAATGGCATATATGAGTAATGATCATAGAGGTTTAGCCGAATCACCGACAATCTTGTCACTTGGGTAGCAATGATGTGCTGCTAGACACCGCTTATTGCTTATGATCATAAATGTGATTTATGAACATTCTTAACGTGGTAAGGGCTTATTGGGTCTCACACATAGAGCTATTTGGATTATTAGAGTGCATGGGCTAATTATTTGAGTTATGGTTTCATGATAATTTTGTGCTAATAATTGGCCCAAAAGTTGAGCGAGTATTAAGCCCAAAATTAAAGCCTAATTGGATTAGGGCTTTGAAACTCATTAGGCTTAGAAGTTGAGTCTCACTATAAATATAACATAAAGTGAGAAATGCGCAGCCTTGCCCTATTCTCCCAAAAAAAAGACAACCGCACACTTCTCTTCCTATTCCTCAAACGACGCAAGCTAGCACTACAAGCGCAAGAGAAAATGCATCTGTTGCGACATGGTGGAAGCCTGGTGATCCTGAGAGGCTCGTGTAGATACCATAGAAAGCTTGAACACGTCAACTGTTCAGGTTTTGTGATTCGACTCTACAGTTCGGTGCGAGATCTCAGTTGAAATTAGGTATGAAAATTTTTGAACACCCAGTTTACCCTACTTTACTGAGATCTTGGAGTGTTTCGGTTAAATTTCGCTATGCTTGTTTGGCTCTTGAAACCCTAGATAGACTAACTTAAACTGATGACACTGATATCATATATCAACTCATCCAAGCATGACCATGCATTTTCTTAGTCTTACTCTATCAAGGGGCCCAAAAATATCATTCCTGCTACATAGGAGGGACAAATCACATCTTGATCATATAAAACCCTCCACATGATATGTGACATACCCAATGACCACCTTCAAGTTCACTCAGTTACAAGCAACAAAGGGAAGCATCAAAGTATGTGACTCACATGTAGGGAACCTTGATGACCTTAGGTCAAAGGACTACATATACATGAACATTATGAGAATCACTTATGACACTCATATAACGATCTATGTAGCATTCTCATGGTGGGTTGGTCCAGTACATAAGTTCTCTTACATGTACCCATATCTAGACTACATATCTTATACTAGTGTGGATGAAATAGAGAGCTTGAACACGTCAACTGTTCAAGTTTTGTGATTCGACTCTACAGTTAAGTGAGAGATCTCAACCAAAAATTAGGTATGAAAATTTTCGAACACCCGGTTTACCCCGTTTCACTTGGATCCTGGAGGGTTTCGGTTAAATTCCGCTGCGCTGTTTGGCTCCCGAAACCCAACATATAGAACATTTGTACTTGTATCCATGTAGGTAATGCAAGATGCGGACACATTCTCAATAAATCCTTGAACCTTTTCCAAGCTTCATATAATGTTTTTGAATCCATCTAACTGAAAGTAAAAGTATCATTGCAAAACTTCGCAACCTTGGCTGGAGGAAAATACTTTAATAAGAACTTCTCGGTAAGAGCATTCCAGCAGGCAATAGAATTTCTTGGAAGTGAAGTCAACCATTAATTAGCTCTTGCCCTCAATCAGAGTGGATAAAGCCTCAAACAAATGTTATCCTCACTAGCTCCATTAATTATAAAGTATCACGCATCTCTAGGAAACTACCAACATGAGCATTAAAATCCTCATCTGCCAAGCCATTTGTTGACACTGAATTTTGTCCGGGTACTAATTTTTATTTAGTTCTAAGTTTGTAAAAATTAGTTTAGGAGCATTTTTGTTTTGTAGGATCAATTTAGGCAAAAGGGAAAAGTTTGGGTGGAAAATGAGGGTTTTTAGAAAGTTCTAGGTAAAATTGAAAACTTTTGGGCTAATCTGTCAATTTTATAGAGTCTGAGCCAGATCGGATGATTCTATGAAATTCCAGGAAAATCAGATTAGTTTTACAAAGCTTTAGGCTAATTTGAAAAATCCTACAAAGGTTAGGCCAAATTGAAAATTTGCATATAAATGGGGACCAGATCAGTAGCTTAAAAGTTTTATTGGACAAAAACGGATATTTTGGTCAGATCATATCCTAATAGATATTAGTTTCTTCAAATTGGATTTGGATGACTTTCACACTCCCAAAAAACCTTGTTAACCATGTTTTAACTCTAACTGTATAAATATAGTTCATCACTTGAGAGAAAAAAAGAGAAAAAAGATAAGAATTTTGCAACCCTAAGCAAGGAAAAGGTCAAACTGTAGCCTTAGTCCCTTGTTCTCTCGCAGCCCCCTTTCAGAAACCCAGAGCATTGCTCTCTGACAACCGCCACCACTCAACGTTTCCAGCACACTGCCGGAAAGTTTCCAGCCCCCGCCGTCAGCCAAGCTCACCTCCTCTGCTTCATTCGACCACGAGCCATCATCTCCGAGTGCTGCCTGTAGTTGCTCGTGCCGATCGAATGAAGGAATGAGGATCGTGTTTGCTTCGAGTTCTATCCGCCACCGCCAAGTCGACGCTAATCGCCATTTCTGTCCCACCCAGGGTCGCCGTCGTCCAAGCCCCAAGCCCCCCCGGCTGTTTCCCCCGACGTCACCGGAGGACGGAAAATTGAAGAGGATCTGGCTCGTGACCCATGAACCCAACCCGGTTATAGTCTCTCCGAACCAGCCAACTTGTCTTCTTTGGTAAAACTCGCACTTACGTACCTAGATTTCTAATTTTATTCAATTGAGTATCCATTTATTCTCTGTTTTACTACTTGGTCACTAATAGCATTGTTTTTGTTTATTTTGTTTCATTGTTTTCTTATTCTGTTTATTAAAGTCAAGAATTAGTTTGGTGATTGACATTAGGTAGGATTGTAGGGCTAGGTTAGAGAGATGATTTTATAATTAATATGAATTTAAAATTCATTTAATTCATATATTGCATCTAAAACAATCACACTTAGAGAAATTCAATTCCGTGTGAGTTTAATAAAACCCTATGATGAATTTGAGATAATAATAAACCTCAAAATCCATATCCCGCTGGTCTAGTTTGATCCATGGTTTGGATAATTATTTAAATTATTTAAAAATAATATAAATAAATTTTGAGATCCATATCCGGCTCATCCAATAGGATTTATGGTTTAGGTTGATAATTAAATAAAATATTTAAAAGATAAAAAAAAATTGATTAAGTCTTTAGGTTCCACATCTAGGTGATCCAATAGAATCCATGGTTTGCAAATATTAAAATTTCATACAATAAGTATAATCAAGTGGTAACGTTTAGAAGTCCATATCCAGGTGGTTCGATTAGAATCCATAATTTTGAAATTTAATCATATTAATTAAAAGCAAGCAAAATAAAATTTAAATTAGAACAAACTGCCAATTTTTTGGCAATATAATAAGGTTAGTTTAGCGTAACTGTACTCCTGAACCCTTGAACTCTCATAGACCATTTAAGGTATCCAATCAACCTAAGTGCAAATGGATTGGTGTCAACTCCTAAAAACATATTGCTACAACATAGAGACTCCGCTAAAGAGATTTGTGAGTCGAGCCAATCATGAGACGATTGTGTTTTGTACATTGAGTTGTGATATTTTATTGAGGCATCATTCTAATAATTGTATTTGTTGTTTGTTTCTGCGTAACGTAATCAAACATAATTATAACTCTAGAATAATAATATTCTTAAATGTCTCTAGTCTAGTATTATTGTGGAGTGGGTTGCAATAATACATAAAGAGTAGTATATGTGAAAACTAATATGAGAAATGTAGTCTATATATAGGTACATCTTTAGGCCCTTTAATAGAATGAGACTAAGAAAATGCATGGCTATGCTCGGATGAGTTGATATGCGATATCATTGTCATCAATTCAAATTAGTCTACTTAGGAATCAAGAAACCATAGATTGAGCTATACGAGAATGACACATTCCATGTCTCATGCTTGGTTTTGATATCTTGGACAAAGGGACCATAGCATATACAAATAATGATCATAGAGATTTAATCAAATCACCGACAATCTTGTCATTTGGGTAACAATGATGTGTTGTTAGACACCACTCATTATTTATGATCATAAATGTGATTTATGATCATTGTCAACGTGGTAGAAGCCTATAGGGTTACATACTTAGAGCCAATTGGATTATTTAAGTGCATGGGCTGAATTGTTTGGTTTTGGTTTCATGATAATTTCAGAATAATAATTGGCCCAAAGGTTGAGCCATTATTAAGCCAGAAATTAAACATAATTGGATTAGTGTTTTGAAACCCATTAGGCTTGGGAGTTAAAGCCTCACTATATATGCATCATATAGTAAGGATTTTTGAACCCTAACCTTAGCCTCCCAAGAAGGATGAAATTAGAAGGGTTTTGAAAGGTTCCGGTCGCACTCTCTTCTTGTCTTTCCTTAGAGGACGCAAGCTAGCACTACAGGCGTAAAAGGAATGCATCTGCCGGGACATGGTGGATGCGTGGTGATCCGAGAGGTTCGTGTGGATACCATAGAGTGCTGGAACAAGTCAACTAGGTAAAAAATTTTAGACACCCGATTTGCTCTATTTCACTTGGATCCTGGAAGGTTTCAGTTACTTTCCGCTGCCCTTGTTTGGCTCCCCAAACCCTACACAATATGCATTCATGACATCGAGCTCTATGCCCAAGCTTCCTATGATCAACCAAATTATTTCAAAATGGAATTGGTGTTATTGTCCTTGTGAGACGATGGTCTCTAAGCCTTCACCAATTTCAAGTTGCAAAGTAGTGTATTTGCCTCCTGAGACAGTTGTCTCTGAATGGGCCCACGAAACGCTATGGCTCGAATTAATCCTCTTTTTACATAAACCCTTATGGGTAAGAAATTAGGCTGTCACTATGATTTAGCAATGAGATTTGGGAACCACCTTAAGCCCTTTTGACAAGCCAGCCTATGCATATAGAATACCCCATTTAGCCATAGAACTGACCATAGAATTCCTTACTATTTTTCATCACCATAGGCATCAATTTTGTATTGCTTGTATGCTAGTTGAGATACTTCTTAACTTATCACTTTATGTGTTGTTTGGAGCTAACCTCATTTTTCTTTATTGATTCTTTTTTTTGCATATGCATGTCATTCATCAAGTTAAGTATTCGGTGAAAGCATTGTCACCATGGATATTCTTGAATATCTTCCCACTACCAATGACAATCCTTAGAATGCCACGATAGTGGAAATCCAACTAGAGGCAATTAAGCTTTTTGAAATGGCTCAAAAACTTTATGGAGATTGCTTTGCACCACATAGTTATTTACACCTCAAGGACCAACTCTTAGCTCATGTGGATCAAAATGATGTAGCTGAATTATTAAAAGTATGGGGGTAGTTAGAGCTTTGAGGATCGAGAATCATTCACATCTACATATGGCCACATTGTTTGCTTGCTCAAAGTCACCACAGATGTGTCACCCATTCATGCACTTGTACAATATTGGGATCCATACTCTTAGTGTTTTTCTTTCAAAAAGATGGATTTTGTGCCTACAATAGAGGAATATAACAACCTCTTGGGCTGGCCATCTGAGTATCTCGTGGAAACTTGTGTCACAATAGAAGAGCCAAACCTCATCAAGCTTTATCTTATCTATTGGATATGCTGGCCTCCACACTTCAATCCAAGTTCTTAACAAAGGGGCTTTGCAAATGCATTAGTTGGAATAAATTGAAGCAACTCATCCACACTCTTTCACAAAAGGATCAAAAGTATAAGGCCTTTGCACTCACAAATATGGCTTGGTGATCTCTCTTAGGATCATTGAATTTGTTGAGGGTGATGTTATTTCACTCTTCAATCAAGTCTGTAAGTCTCAGGTAACTCTGACTCTAGTAATTCTGGCCAAGACTAGTAGATCATTAAATTTTTGTCGGCAAACTAGTGGCAAGTTTATTGGATGTTCTCATTTACTTACTATATGGATCAACAGCCACCTCCCATGTGACAAAAAGAATATTGGGAATCAATTTTGGAATGATTTTATCCAAATTAAGTCTTTTTGAATAATGAATGGATTCAAAATGATAGTAAAGAATGATGGATTGACTATTTCAAGAACCTCTCTAAGCAAAAAATGGAATGGAGAACTCCTTGGTCCACATCCACTTGTATCATTTACCGAAGTGGCAATTGCCCATGGGTTCCTCCTATTGGCATATGGGGAGGTACGAGTTATGCCTTGGTGCAAGTACGAAAGCAATTTGAGTATGTGCAATTCATCCCCAAGACTTATAACTTGAACAAGCTGGAATTCTCACTTAAGGACCCAATAGCAAAGAATTTCGCAATGGGTATCTCAATTACATGGAAAAGACTTTATATGCTTAAGTATGATCTATCCTTTCTCCCACCATGTATTGTGAATGGAAAAACTATAAAAATGAAGGAATAGTGCTACCCATTGATACTCCTAAGAAGCCAATTAAGAGGGAACTCGAGAAGAAGCAAAAAGAATAGAAAGAAAAGAACAAGAAGATGCACATTGATGTACAACAACTCAACAACAAAATGTGGCACTTGAAGAAAAAGATCGAGCAACAAAGACAAGTTATCTCTCAGCTGGTTGAAGAAATTGATCAAAAGAATATGAAAGGAAAGTTTTGGGAGGATCAATACAAGATTTCTCAAGATCAAGTGAAGGCTTTTGTTGCTGAAGTAAGGAAGGTCACACATCGAGCTCAACAAATGGGGGAGGAAGCCGAAGAAGTGGAAAGGTTGAGTTGGCCTACCTCATCACCAACCATCCAGAAGATGATGGAGTTTATCACCAAGGTTAGGAAGCAATATTGTACCTTGAGCTGTTTCTTTTAGGAAATTCAATTCATGTAATCAAACAGCTTAAACTACTATTCTTTTTACAAAACTCTTGAGTTGGTTATTTAATTGAGAATTTCAATGGTAGCCTTTTCTTTCATCAAGTACTTACAATATTCGTGCATGTATGCATTAAATCAGTCATGTGCATATAAAATCTAATGAAATGAATCTCACTTTAAGAAGGTTAAAATTGGCACTCCACACTGATACTCAACTTGGCTTCAAACGAGACTTATGGAAGAGCAAATGGAAGGACATCTCACTGACATAGAGTCAAAGATAAAGAACATCGCAGAACAAATGAAGCATTTAATGGAGCTAATTAAGGGGAAAGCAATCCAAACCCCCATCAAAGATTCGCAATAACCCATCTACCCCATTCACCCTTTAACGGTTTCAGATCAAGAAAAGTTTTTTCAAGATTTAGACCTATCAAATGGGATTCACTTAAGGCACAAACCTTTTTATGAGGAAAGGAAGACATTGTTGAGAGAAAGAGAGGATGCTCAAAAGCTTGAGACAGTAGAGAAGAAACTTCAAGCTATTGAAAGAGGCACCATATTCAAATCTCTCTCCGTGGATGACCTTTGCTTGGTGCCGGATGTGGTAATTCCTTCAGATTTCAAGTGCCAAATTTTGTGAAGTATGATTAAACAAGTTACCTCATCACTCACATAACACTTTTCCTAAGAAAGATACAACCACTCACAAATGACAAAAAGGTGTGGATGGCTCCGTTCCAAGAAAATGTCACAAAATTTGCATTGCAGTTGTATCTTGGCCTATTATGGCCCTTCTAGTGGGAAGCATGTTTGAGGAAGGTAAAGTGTTCTAAATTAAGGTTGGAACCTTAATTCATGTCTACTTAGCAAGAATAAGGAAGCTTAGCAAAGTTCACTAAGTTCCTAGGAGAATTAGGCACTAAATGGGTTCAGGGGCAAAATGATAATTTTGCATCCTGAAGAGCTGGGATGAGTCTCTAGTGTTTTAAAATGAGGTTTTATAACTTAACTTTCAACCTTAACTCAAACTTGGAAGAAATAAACAAGAATTACTCAAGAATCACTAAATTACCAAAAGTGGGGGACTTAAGTGAATTAAGTTTAATACTTTGATGGCTTGTGTGTTAAGTGAAGGTTTAAGAATAGGAAAGTGAGGGTGTGGCTACCATAACCACATTTTCAACCTTCCCACCCTCATTTTGCTCTTAAATTGTCCTTGGAATCAAGGGTTTCTTGGTGGAACAAGAAGCTATCAGGGTTTATAAGCCAAGAAAAGTGCATTTCAAGCACAAAACCATGATTTTGGAGCTTGCAAGTGTGTTTTCTCCCATCCCCTGTTTTTAGTATGTGGTAGGCGTTGTGTTCTTGATTGAATTCATGTTTATTAGTTAGTTTGGAGCTTGGGTTTTGGTTAGGAAGCAAGGTTTTGATGTTTGGTGCTTGTGTTGTGCTTGGAACTTAGGTGATACTTTGGTGAGCTTAGTGGTTTGAAGGAGAGCTTGATTCTTTCTTGTTACTTGGAGTTGAGGTAAGGAAGTTACGGTTTTAAATTCAATTAATGCTATTGGGATAAGTTTGCTTGAAGAATTTGAGTAATTCTAGCAATAGCATTAATTGGTGATTTTGGTTGAATCATGATGGACTAGGAGATTTGGGAGGATTGGATTGATGTTACAAGACATCATAAATTGGTTTGTGATAGTTGGTTGTGATCTATACAATATGTTCTATGTGTATATGAAATTTGGAGGCATTCCATGCATGTTTGATATGTTTGGAGAGTGTTCAAAGTTCATAGCAGCAAAACTAGATATTTTCTGGGCATTTTGCAGGTTTGGCGATATGTCACCAATCCACACGAGTTCCCACAATGTGTCGCCAAGACCTCAAAAATTGGCAGAACATTGACAACTGTGGCGACGCGTCACCAAGACAGCGTTTGACACCCAGTTTTGATTTTGGCATAACGTTTTGCTCTGGTGTCCGATTGAGGTGATTCAAAATTTCACGTGAAGCGAAGAGGGAGTACTATCACCTCCGTGTTTTAAAAACACTTAAAATGCCCTAGTTTTAGATTTATATTAACTCAAAGTGAAGGCAAATTTTAAAGGAAACTATGTTACAATGATCACAACAAGGTATTACTAGCCCAGGTGAGAGGTTTAGAACCCTTGGTAACCTAGCCGTGCTGTAGCCACGAGGTTGGAAGGTGAAACCTTGTTCATCTAGTCTACAAGGAGGTCTTATGGCCTAGTCTACAAAAGTTCCATCATGATTCCCCTACATAACAACTAAGGGAAGGCTACATGATTGCGTTAGTAAGCTACGACTTACTAGGAGCGAGTTAGTCGCTAGAACTCGCTAGGCACGGAGTGATGCCCGTGAGGAGGACTAGTTTGAGGAGAGGTCTCAAAGGCCTAGTTATATGTGCATATATCAGACCCTCATGCTATGTGAGCTCGCAGCAAGTTACATGTGTTATCATATGTAGAGTCCTAGTAATTTTCTTGCAGGTACACTGAAGACCCTTACTGAGAATGTTATGTTCTCACTCCCTAGTTATGCTGTGTAGAGACTGAAGTTGTTGGGCCGGGTAATCATTGAGGATTATCGCGGTAATGCTCTTTTGTGTGTACAAGTACGGCACTTGAGAATCTCTATGATTCTAGTCTACATGGGTACTTGTTGGTTAAGTAACAATACTAACTTAAGTCTTCCTTTGGTTGCAAAGCCTAGTAGCACTTGGATAAAGCTTTTGAGACTCGCCATTGGGATATGTATCCAAGGTGGGAGTTAAGTCGAGAAGATCTTGGTATAGGCTTGTATTTATACAGTACACTTAGCTACCTCCATAAACTATGTTTTGGGGAGTCCTAGATTCTGTGATTACTCTTGGGTGAGGGCATTAGCCTACTTTATGTATGAATGTTCTCACGAGTTGTTATGTGTAGTAAACTCACACAAATGTTGATTTTCCATGCTTTGGCTATTTGTACTTAGTTTTTATGAAATTACTTGGCCAAGTTAATGTTTTATTGTTTTAATAAACCAAGTCAAAGCATAAAAAACATGCATATTGCATATTTTAGGTTAATCAACTAGTATCATGGGATTTTAATTCACGCACATATACAACTAGCCAATTACAATCCACCGTGAAACCAGCTCTCACAGGCTTCCTGGGTAGGGGCCAAGGATGGCCGTGTCAGTTTTTGGTATCAGAGCTTATAGCTCATTACATAGAAATTGGAGGCAAGACTGATATATAGTTTAGAAAGTCCAAGTGCTAGCAAATTAGTACTGACCAACATTTGGGGAACGTTGTCTGGCTTTGGTTACAGGTTGCTATGGTTGATACTAGATCAGAAGCTTTTACAAGGGCTAGAGAACTTGGTGAGAGCTCTAGTGACCCAGTTGTGGCCAGACTGGATGAGATATCCAGAGTTCTTCAGACGATGACTCAGACGATGGCATAAGTGGCACAGGGCATGAACACTATTGTGACTGAGATGTTTCAAGATTTTGAGGATAGAGAAGCTATCCAAGACAAGAATGAGCCACATCAGGATCAGGAAAGGCAGGCTGAGCAGCAGCAAGTGCCTAGGGCTCATGAACGTAGAAATCATGTTCATGAGGAGGAAGAGGAGCCAGAGGTGATGGAGGCTCCAAGGAGGGGAGAAACCCCACATCAAATGAGATTGTTGGAGAAGTTTGAAACTATTGATCCACCGATCTTTGATGGGACAGGTGATCTCGACAGAGCAGAGGACTGGTTGTCCAGAATGAATAGACTTTTCACTTGTGGTGGTTATGAGTAAGAGCAGAATATGACCTTAGTACCTTTCTTTCTGAGGGGAAGGGCTAGTCTATGGTGGGATGATGTGATGGAGATACTGAGCGAAAGTAATGATACTCGCCCAGAGCACAAGAAAAAGGTGCTCAAGTGGTCAGACTTTGAAAGGAAATTCTTACAGGAGTATATCAGTAAAGCTGTACAGGACTAAAGGAGGATTCAGTTTGAGAATCTGATATAGGGAGAGATGTCTGTGCGGGAGTATGAGCAACGCTACAACTCACTTAGTTGGTATGCTCCATACATGATTGGGAATGATGAGTTGAAGGCTAAAAAGTTTTTCCAAGGGTTGAAACCTGTACTCATGAGGTATATGGCGATAGTAGATATCAGGAGCTATCGCCAGGTGGTCGAGAAGGCGCTAGCCTTAGAAAGGGAATTTGAGGATTCAAGAACACCTAGAAAAAAGGTGGACGTTGGACCAGTGAACCAAGAAAAGAGTGCCGGGAAGCGACCAATGGTGGAGAACCAAAATTCTTTCAAGAGAAAGAGGTTTGGTCCTTGTCCTAGGTGTAGGCTGTTTCATGGCACGAGACCATGCACCTTGGGAACTGACACTTACAATATTTGTAGTCAAAAGGGGCATTGTTTGAGGGAATGCCCATGAGTTTGACTTTTCCCAGGTCTGCCTAGAAACTTACCCCCTGTACCCCTCGCCATCGGGAATTGACCTGGGGTAGCCACAGCAGCAGTTGAACCAAGGGTTTTTGCCCTGACGAGCCAAGTGACCAAAGAACTAGCCGCCGTTTGAGGTAATATTACTTTTCAGAATGGTAGTGTTAGAGTACTTTTTGATATGGGAGCTACTCTTTCAGTTATATCATCTGCCTTGGTAGATAAGTATAAATTGCAACGGAAAATCTCGGGTGAGTTGAGACTCATCAGAACTGCAGAGAGGAGTTTTATTGTGAATAATGAAGTGGTTACTAGGTATC
The DNA here is from genome assembly GCA_005392925.1 of Aquilaria sinensis. Taxonomy (NCBI): domain Eukaryota; kingdom Viridiplantae; phylum Streptophyta; class Magnoliopsida; order Malvales; family Thymelaeaceae; genus Aquilaria; species Aquilaria sinensis. The sequence goes on along the minus strand of SMDT01000910.1, from coordinate 24,988 downwards.
CCTTGCAGTTAGGTGACCATGATTTCTGTTGTGAGTTATGGGTGATAGAGTTGAGGTCTTATGACCTCGTGTTGGGAATGGATTGGTCAAGTAAGCATAAGGTGCAAATTGACTGTGCAAATCACTCAGTCGACATTACTGATGCTTAGGGAGCTAAAGTGACTTGCACAGGAGGATTAACATCTAGTGCTAAGAGTCTACACCTTAGAATTATGGGTACCATCCCGATAGGCAGTGAAGAAGAATGTTATTCATTGAATGGAATGGCCGTAGAGGAAGAACTTGAAAAGATTCTAGTAGCCAATCAGTTTCCCGAAGTGTTTTCAGTAAAGTTACCTGGGTTACCACCCAAAAAGGATACTGAGTTTGCAATACATCTCCAGCCTGGAGTTGAACCTATTTCAGTACCATCTTATAGGATGTCAGCTCCTGAGATGGATGAGTTGAAGAAGTAGTTGGAGGAACTGCTAAGGAAAGGCTTTATAAGGCCTAGTGTGTCACCATGTGGAGCGCCGGTGTTATTTGTGAAGAAGAAGGATGGAACTTTTAGATTGTGCATCGACTATAGGAAGTTGAATGCAATGACAATCAAGAATCCGCTTCCTAGAATTGATGATCTATTTGATAGACTCAGAGGAGCAAAAGTGTTTTCTAGAATTGATCTTCGATCTGGGTATTTTCAGATCAGAGTTAAAGAGGAGGATATTCCAAAAACTACTTTCAGAACAACGTATGGACACTATGAATACACAGTTATGCCTTTTGGTTTGATGAATGCTCCAGCAGTATATATGGAAGCCATGAATCGGATCTTTAAGCTGTTTCTGGATCAGTTTGTTGAAGATTTCATCGATGACATTTTGGTATATTTACAGTCTACATCAGAGCATGAGAAGTACCTTAGGATAGTTTTGCAAGTGCTGAAGGATAATCAGTACTATGCAAAGTTGTCTAAGTGTGAGTTTTGGTCCAAGAGGATTCAATTTTTGGGGCACATCATTAGTGCTCAAGGTTTATCAGTTGATCCTGAAAAAGTTCAGGCGATAGTTGAGTGGAAGAGACCAACTACATTTATAGAGGTTAGGAGTTTCTTGGGCTTGGCAGGCTATTATAGGCGCTTCATAGAGAAATTCTCTGTGATAGCTACACCGTTGACGGCCTTGACCAAGAAGACTCAGAAGTTTGAGTGGACATCGAAGTGTGAAGAAGCTTATATGGAATTGAAGGAAAGATTGACCAGTGCACCTATACTTGTTTTGCCAGATCCGAACAAAGCTTTTACAGTGTATACTGATGCATCAAGTTTTGGTTTAGGATGTGTGTTGATGCAGGACAGTCAAGTGATAGCCTATGGTTCAAGACAGTTGAGACCCAATGAGTAACTACCCGGTTCATGATCTTGAGCTAGCAGCAGTAATTTTTGCACTCAAGTTGTGGAGGCATTACTTGATGGGGAGGTCATTCAGAATCTTCAACGATCACAAGAGTTTGAAGTATCTGTTCATATAGAAGGATCTGAATATGAGGCAGCGTTGATGGATTGAATACATAAAAGATTATGACTGTTCAATTGAGTACTGTGCTGGTAAAGGGAATGTGGTAGTAGATGCATTGATCCGAAAATACACGGGAGTGATCTTATCTAAGGATCAGGCTACAAATTCTTCTAGAGGAACTTTGGGGGATTGTTTCTCGATTTTGCATGAGTTGTGGCAAGACCGAGAGAAATCCCTAGTCTACGTTCTGGAAATACAGTCAGCTTGGTTAGTTAGAGTTAAGGAAGCTCAGGTGAAAGATCCATTGTTGAAGAAAATTTTATGTGAAATGAAATCTAGTATTGTGAGGAAGGAATTTCAATACAAGGATGGAATACTACACTATGGAGATTGTCTCTATGTACCGAATGTGGAAGGACTTAGGCAGCAAGTCCTACAGGAGGCACATAGTTGTACTTTGAATATCCACCCTAGTGTTAGTAAGATGTATCAAGATTTGAAGACAGATTTATGGTGGCCTGGACTGAAAAGGGACGTAGGAGGACATGTGGCAAAGTGTCTGACATGCCAAATGGTTAAAGCTAAACATCATAAACCAGCAGGCACACTTTAGAGTTTACCTCTGCCGGTGAGGAAATGGGGATCCGTTACTATGGATTTCCTAGTGGGGTTGCCAAATACCCGGAGTCAGCATGATTCTATATGGGTAGTGGTCGATCGATTGATGAAATTAGCACATTTCATTCCTATCAGAATCACTTATACATTGGAGAAGTTGGCCCAGTTGTATCTCAAGGAGATTGTGAGACTCCATGGTATACAAGATCAAATTATATCTTATAGAGATCCTTGGTTTGCATCACGATTTTGGAATGCTTTTCAAGAAGCATTGGGGAACAAGGTTAGTCTTAGTACTGCTTTCCATCCTCAGACTAATGGGCAATCTGAGAGAGTGATTTAGACTTTGGAGGATATGTTATGTATGTGTGCTATTGATTTCAGAGGTGATTAGGATCAGCATTTACCACTGATTGAGTTTGCTTATAATAACAATCATCAAACTGTTATTGGTATGGCACCATATGAGGCTCTGTATGGAAGACGGTGTATGACACCTCATTGTTGGGCAGATCCTTCAGATAAAGCAGTTATTGGTCCTAAGATTATCATTGATACCACAGCTAAGATCAAGTTAATTCAGAAGTGAATTTAAGCAGCCAATGACAGGCAGACCAAGTACGCAAATTTGAGAAGAAAAGACTTGAGTTTTAAAGTTGGGGACAAAGTACTTCTAAAAGTGTCGCCCATGAAAGAAGTTAGCCATTTTTGGTAAAGGGGCAAGTTAGCTCCTAGGTATATTGGACCCTATGAAGTGTTGGAAAAGATAGGGAAAGTCGCTCATCAGTTGGCGCTACCACCTAACCTATCCCAAGTGCATAACATGTTTCACGTTAGTCTACTCCAAAAATGCACAGTGGATCCAGGATAGGTAGTTAATCCTTCAGTAATACCCATTCAGGAAAACTTGACTTATGAACAGAAACCCGTTCGAATACTTAATAGGCAAGTCAAGAAACTTTGGACCAAGTGGATTCCGATTGTTAAGATCCTTTGGTCTAACCATAGTGAAGAAGAGACTACCTGGGAGACGGAGCAGGATATGATGAATGTTGGGTTTCGGGAGCCAAACAGCGCAGCGGAATTTAACCGAAACCCTCCAGGATCCAAGTGAAACGGGGTAAACCGGGTGTTCGAAAATTTCATACCTAATTTTCGGTTGAGATCTCTCACTCAACTGTAGAGTCGAATCACAAAACCTGAACAGTTGACGTGTTCAGGCTCTCTATGGTATCCACACGAGCCTCTCGGGATCACCACGCTTCCACCACGTCCCGGCAGATGCGTTTCTCTTGCGCTCGCAGTGCTAGCTTGCGTCCTCCAAGGAATTGCAAGAGAAGAGTGCGGCTGTCCTTTTGGGAGGCTAGGGCAAGGAGACCTGCGAATTTCTCACTTAAAAGTTGTATTTATAGTGAGACTCAACTTCCAGGCCTAATGGGTTTCAAAGCCCTAATCCAATTAGGATTTAATTTCGGGCTTAATAATGGCTCAACTCTTTGGCCCATTATTAATATGAAATTAAAGTGAAACCATAACCCAAATAATTAGCCCATGCACTCTAATGATCCAAATAGCTCTATGTGTGCGACCCAATAGGCTCTTGCCACGTTGGCAATGATCATAAATCACATTTATGATCATAAGCAATGAGCGGTGTCTAGCAACACATCATTGCTACCCAAGTGACAAGATTGTCGATGATTCGACTAAACCTTTATGATCATCACCGATATATGCCATTGTCCCTTTGTCCAAGATATCAAGACTAAGCACGAGACATGGAATGTGTCACTCTCGTATAGCCCAATCTTTGGTTTCTTGATTACCGAGTAGACCAACTTAAACTGATGACATTGATATCATATATCAACTCATCCGAGCATGGCCATGCATTTTCTAAGTCTCACTCTATCAAGGGGCCCGAAGATATCACTCCCGTTACATAGGAGGGACAAATCCCATCTTGATCATACAAATCCCTCCGCATGATATGTGACATACCCAATGACCTCCTTCAAGTTCACTCAGTTACGAGCAACAAAGGAAAGTATCAAAGTATGTGACTCACATGTAGGGAACCTTGATGATCTTAGGTCGAAGGACTACATATACCATGATCACTATGAGAATCACTTATGACACTCATATAACGATCCATGTAGTGTTCTCATGGTGGGTCGGTCCAGTACACAAGTTCTCCAACTTGTACCCATATGTAGACTACATATCTCATATTAGTCTCCACATATGCTAGTCGTTATGTATTATTGCAACCCGCTCCACAATAATACTAGACCAGGGACGTTTAAGAATATCATTATTCTAGGGTTACAATTATGTTTATTACGTTACGCAGAAACAAAACAACAAACATAATTGCTGGATTAATGCCTTAATAAAATATCATGACTCAATGTGCAAAAAATACAATCATCTCATGATTGGCTTTTTGGGCACAACACTAACAATCTCCCACTTGCACTAAAAGCCAATCATCCATGTATCTAATACCGATGGACCTAGAATGGCTATCATGCTTCTGCTGCGTAAGGGGCTTTGTCAGTGGATCAGCAATGTTGCTGTCTGTCGAAGTCCTGCATATCCTTACATCACCCCTCTCGATGATCTCCCTGATGAGATGATAGCGTCGGAGTATGTGTTTGGATCGCTGGTGAGATCGAGGTTCCTTAGCCTGTGCGATTGCTCCATTGTTGTCACAATAGAGCTCTATCGGGTCGGCAATGCTTGGAACCACTCCAAGTTCAGTGATGAACTTCTTGATCCAAACTGCCTCCTTCGCAGCATCAGAGGCGGCAATGTACTCAGATTCTGTTGTAGAGTCAGCTACTGTCTCTTGCTTTGAACTCTTCCAGCTCACAGCACCACCACCAATACAAAACACATAACCAGATTGCGATCTAAAATCATCCTTATCGGATTGGAAGCTTGCATCGGTGTAACCCCTTACAACGAGCTCATCTTCACCTCCAAAGACCAAGAATGCATCCTTAGTCCTTCGTAAGTACTTAAGGATGTTTTTAACAGCTGTCCAGTGACTCTCACCGGGGTTCGATTGGTACCTACTCGTCATGCTCAAAGCATATGAGACATCGGGACGAGTACATATCATGGCATACATGATAGATCCAATTGCTGAGGCATATGGAATCTTACTCATGCGCTCTCTCTCCTCGGGTGTACTCGGACACTGAGATCTAGAAAGAGTGATACCATGTGACATGGGCAAGAATCCTTTCTTGGAATCTTGCATGCTAAACCTCTTTAGCACCTTGTCAATATATGTACTTTGACTTAGGCCAAGAAGCTTTCTAGATCTATCTCTATAGATCCTGATGCCTAACACATAGGCTGCTTCACCCAAGTCCTTCATAGAGAAACATTTCCTTAGCCAAGTCTTCACAGACTGTAGCTCAGGAATGTCATTCCCGATGAGTAGTATGTCATCTACATACAACACCAAGAAGACAATAGCGCTCCCACTAACCTTCTTGTAGACACAAGGTTCATCTTCATTTTTGATAAAACCAAACTCTTTGATTGCATCATCAAAACGAAGATTCCAACTTCGAGAAGCTTGCTTCAGTCCATAAATGGACCTTTGCAATTTGCACACTTTATTGGCATTCCCAGGAGTGACAAAACCCTCAGGCTGTGTCATGTACACATCCTCAAGTAGCTTTCCATTTAGGAATGCAGTTTTGACATCCATTTGCCATATCTCATAATCATAGTGTGCAGCAATAGCAAACAAAATTTGGATGGATTTAAGCATAGCAACTGGTGAAAAAGTTTCATCATAGTCAATACCATGAATTTGCTTGAAACCTTTTGCAACCAATCGTCCCTTAAAGGTAATCACATTACCATCCATGTCAGTTTTCTTCTTGAAAACCCATTTGCACCCTATGGGTTTTACCCCTTCAGGTGGGTCAACCAAAGTCCATACTTGGTTTTCATACATGGATTCCATCTCGGATTTCATGGCCACTAGCCACTTCTCAGAGTCAGGCCCCGACATAGCTTGTTGGTAGGTTGTGGGCTCATCCTGATCCATAAGCATCACATCACCAGTGTGAGTCACAAGAAATCCATATCTCTCAGGCTCACGCCGAATCCTACCAGACCTACGTGGGCTCTGTGCTACAGGAACAGACTCTTGAACCACAACATCTTGTGGTGTCTGTTCAGGTTCCATTTCAGGTTCGATGTCTCCTTGTTGTTCTTGAATTTCTTCAAGTTCTACTTTCCTCCCACTAGTTCCTTTAGAGATAAACTCTTTCTCCAAAAAGACACCAGTTCGAGCAACAAACACTTTTTGCTCAGAAGGATTGTAGAAATAGTAACCCTTTGTTTCTTTGGGATACCCAACAAAAAGGCATTTTTTAGATTTGGGCCCTAGTTTGTCAGAGGATTGACGTTTCACATAAGCGTCACAGCCCCAAATCTTCATAAAAGACAAATTGGGACGCCTCCCACTCCATATCTCATATGGTGTCTTTTGAACCGATTTAGATGGAACTCGGTTTAGTGTAAAAGCGGCTGTCTCTAGAGCATGTCCCCAAAAGGAGTTTGGAAGGTCAGCTTGACTCATCATAGAGCGAACCATGTCTAACAGAGTTCGATTTCTCCTTTCAGATACACCATTCCATTGAGGTGTACCTGGTGGAGTGAGTTGTGATACTATACCACACTCCTTCAGATAGTCAAGGAATTCTCGATCCAAGTACTCTCCACCTCGATCTGATCGAAGCACTTTGATACTCTTCCCGAGTTGATTCTCTACTTCATTCTTGAATTCTTTGAACTTTTCAAAGGATTCTGACTTGTGTCTCATAAGATACACATAGCCATATCTGCTAAAGTCATCAGTGAAAGTAATGAAGTATTGGAAACCTCCTCTAGCTTGTGTAGACATAGGGCCACATACATCACTATGTATGAGTCCTAGTAAGTCATTAGCCCTTTCACTTTGCCCTGTGAATGGGGCTTTGGTCATCTTGCCCAACAAACATGACTCACATGTCTCATATGATTCAAAATCAAATGAGTCCAAGAGTCCATCCTTATGGAGCTTGGATATGCGGGTCTCATTTATATGGCCCAAGCGACAGTGCCAGAGATAGGTCGGGTTTGAATCATTTAATCTGACCTTCTTGGTATTCACATTATAGATTGGATCTTCGAGGTCTAGAACATACAACCCATTGCTAAGTTGAGCACTACCATAAAAGATTTCATTCAAATAAATAGAACAACATTTGTCCTTTATTATAAATGAAAAACCTTTCTTGTCCAAACAAGAAACAGAAATCAAATTTCTACTAATAGTAGGCACAAAGTAGCAGTTGTCTAATTCTAAAACTAATCCACTAGGTAAAGTGAGAACATAAGTCCCTACTGCTAAGGCAGCAACCCTTGCTCCATTTCCAACACGTAGGTCCACTTCACCTCGGGCCAATCTTCTACTTCTACTTACTTAGATCCTGCACATTTGCACAAATGTGAGATCCACATCCAGTATCCAATACCCAAGATGAGGAAGTAGAAAAGTTAGCCTCTATAACAAAAATACCTGAAGTGGAAGTCTTACTTCCCTTTTCCTTAGCAAGTTCTTCAAGATAGAGCTTGCAATTGCGCTTCCAGTGTCCAGGTTGCTTACAATTACAATGGAAGCACTCCCCTTCCTTTGCCACACCACCCTTTGGTTTCAGTGCAGCTGAAGAAGAACTAGCATTGGACTTTCCATTAGCTTTATCCTTCTTCTTGTTGGCTTTTCCCTTTCCCTTGCCCTTTTGAACCATCAAAATGGGCTTAGCCTTCTTAAGGTTTTGCTCAGCAGTTCTCAACATGTTGAGCAATTCAGGGAGGGACTTGTCAAGGTCGTTCATGTTATAGTTCATGACGAACTGACTATAGCTTTCAGGCAACGATTGCAAGACTACATCAATAGCCAACTCTTTCTGAAGAGCAAATCCCAAATTCTCAAGATTCTCAATGTACCCAATCATCTTGAGCACATGAGGACCCACGGGACTTCCCTCAGACATCTTGCACTGAAACAATGCCTTAGAGGTCTCAAACCTCTCATGCCTAGCTTGCTCTTGGAAAAGCATTTTGAGATGTTCGATCATATCGAACGCCCCCATGTTCTCATGTTGCTTCTGAAGCTCAGATTCCATGGTAATAAGCATGAGGCATGCAACATCCAAAGCATCATCAGAATGCCTCTTGTGAGCATCCCTTTCAGCTCTTGGAGCAGTGGCAGCAGGCTCATTCGGAATGGGCTGCTCTAGGACATAAGCCTTTCTCTCTTGTTTGAGGACTATCCTCAAGTTTCGGTACCATTTGAGAAAGTTGGTCCCATTCAGTTTTTCCTTCTCAAGGATCGATCGCAACGAAAGTGTCGATGTGTTTTGTGCCATGGTTATCTACAACAGTAAATATGCAGTGTAAGAGTCATGTATTTTAATTCATTTAATAAGGACTTTTATTAAACGATACTCCCACTATTTTCCTCAAAATAATAACCCTCGATATTATTTCGGAACACCTCGGCGCTAAGGTATTCTAGTGGGCCAAGATCCATATTTGATCTCAACCTGAGTCAGCTTTGGCTTTTCTCTCAAGTTACAGCTATTTAGGTAGGCAACTCTTTGCCAATTGCATCTTATGCAACTCTTGGATAGTTTGGAGAACAACACTTGTCCAAGCTCATCTCATGAGCTTAAGCCCAACTCTATGCCTCTAAGTCCCTAATCCTATTAGGATGACTTAGTTAAGTCAGACCCAAAGTTAGCAATTTGGATATCACTATTATCCCATCGCGCCTTACCAAGATGAACATAGGTGCTTTGCTTTGGCAAACCCACCTAATGTTGATCAAAGTCTTGACGAGTGCCAACATTTGGAAGGCATCACATTTAATGACTTAATATTTGTTTGAGGGATTTTTTTCTTTTGATCTCACCAATTTGTTATCTCCGGTTGTTTTATACATGCATCACATACAAATATAAAACATGCATCTCATGCGTACAAGAAAGTAAACGTGACATGGTTATAGCCCAAACTATGCGATATTCTCAAGCCAATGAGAATATCATAAAAGCCTAAGAAAAGAAAAGAGTCTTCACAAGCTCCTTCTCTTCCTTTCTTGGCTGCCCTTTTGTTGTCATCTCCTTGGACATACCACCTTGGATGATCCTTGGACATACCACCTTGGATGATCCCATAATGCACCATTACATCAATAATAGAAACCTCGAGTTACATTCGAGGGGAGTAAGGTGAGAAGAGAATGTACAATGAGAGTGATAAGAAAAGGCACGACTCGCAGGCCGTATTTACAAGTACAACCAATCAAGGGCTATAACCATGCACCATGCTTCAAACACCAATCAGCATATCATGTCAAATCTCATTCAACAAAGATGCATGCCAATTTTCGCGTGTTGATTAACCAGTTTTTATTTATGTGGCGCTTCGCATACGGCGGGCTCGCTGGCCGGTCCCGCTGGCCGGTCAACGGGCGGTGGTTCCGCTGACCGGTCAGCGGACGGGGTCAAGGGGAGCCGCCCTTGCGGGGGGTTGTGGGGGGCAGCGCCCCCCGGCGCAAAAAATTGTCTTACAATTGCTTAGCCCGAAATCTTCTATTTCGAGCAAGTAGGCACCCGAGACTCCTCCATTCGAGCCACCAAAAATACCTTACTTTCGGTGCCCGAACAGGCCGAATCCGAACAAAGCTAGGGTTTTTGCAACTATTGCAAGAATCCTAATCCATATAGGTATCTCATACCATTCAATTTGAGATTAATCTCATTAACCAATTAGTGTCGTTTCTTCATATATCTCATATGTTCATTACGAATTCCAGTTTCATGCATCTTGAATCAATCTAATTAATCATGGCCGAAAAGCAACCGAACACATAGCATCATGCGATTCAACACTCAATCCCGATTTAGGGTTTCACCAGTAGCTCTGATACCACTGTTGGGTTTCGGGAGCCAAACAGCGCAGTGGAATTTAACCGAAACCCTCCAGGATCCAAGTGAAACGGGGTAAACCGGGTGTTCGAAAATTTTCATACCTAATTTTCGGTTGAGATCTCTCACTCAACTGTAGAGTTGAATCACAAAACCTGAACAGTTGACGTGTTCAAGCTCTCTATGGTATCCACACGAGCCTCTCGGGATCACCACGCTTCCACCACGTCCCGACAGATGTGTTTCTCTTGCGCTCGCAGTGCTAGCTTGCGTCCTCCAAGGAATTGCAAGAGAAGAGTGTGGCTGTCCTTTTTGGAGGCTAGGGCAAGGAGACCTGCGAATTTCTCACTTAAAAGTTGTATTTATAGTGAAACTCAACTTCCAGGCCTAATGGGTTTCAAAGCCCTAATCCAATTAGGATTTAATTTCAGGCTTAATAATGGCTCAACTCTTGGGCCCATTATTAATACGAAATTAAAGTGAAACCATAACCCAAATAATTAGCCCATGCACTCTAATGATCCAAATAGCTCTATGTGTGCGACCCAATAGGCTCTTGCCATGTTGGCAATGATCATAAATCACATTTATGATCATAAGCAATGAGCGGTGTCTAGCAACACATCATTGCTACCCAAGTGACAAGATTGTCGGTGAATCGACTAAACCTTTATGATCATCACCGATATATGCCATTGTCCCTTTGTCCAAGATATCAAGACTAAGCACGAGACATGGAATGTGTCACTCTCGTATAGCCCAATCTTTGGTTTCTTGATTACCGAGTAGACCAACTTAAACTGATGACATTGATATCGTATATCAACTCATCCAAGCATGGCCATGCATTTTCTAAGTCTCACTCTATCAAGGGGCCCGAAGATATCACTCCCGTTACATAGGAGGGACAAATCCCATCTTGATCATACAAATCCCTCCGCATGATATGTGACATACCCAATGACCTCCTTCAAGTTCACTCAGTTACGAGCAACAAAGGAAAGTATCAAAGTATGTGACTCACATGTAGGGAACCTTGATGATCTTAGGTCGAAGGACTACATATACCATGATCACTATGAGAATCACTTATGACACTCATATAACGATCCATGAAGTGTTCTCATGGTGGGTCGGTCCAGTACACAAGTTCTCCAACTTGTACCCATATGTAGACTAGATATCTCATATTAGTCTCCACATATGCTAGTCATTATGTATTATTGCAACCCGCTCCACAATAATACTAGACTAGGGACGTTTAAGAATATCATTATTCTAGGGTTACAATTATGCTTATTACGTTACGCAGAAACAAAACAACAAACATAATTGCTGGATTAATGCCTCAATAAAATATCATGACTCAATGTGCAAAAATACAATCATCTCATGATTGGCTTTTTGGGCACAATACTAACAATGAAAAGGTATCCTAGTGTTTTTCTGGAGTTGCAACGGAATTTGGGGGACCAAATTCAAGAAGGAGGGGAGAATGTTATGGCCCTTCTAGTGGGAAGCATGTTTGAGGAAGCTAAAGTGTTCTAAATTAAGGTTAGAACCTTAATTCAAGTCTACTTAGCAAGAATAAGGAAGCTTAGCAAAGTTCACTAAGTTCCTAGGAGAATTAGGCACTAAATGGGTTTAGGGGCAAAATCATAATTTTGCATCCTGAAGAGCTGGGATGAGTCTCTAGTGTTTTAAAATGAGGTTTTATAACTTAACTTTCAAACCTAACTCAAACTTGGAAGAAATAAACAATAATTACTCAAGAATCACTAAGTTACCAAAGATGGGGGACTTAAGTGAATTAAGCTTAATACTTTGATGGCTTGTGTGTTAAGTGAGGGTTTAAGAAGGGGAAAGTGAGGGTGTGGCTACCATAACCACATTTTCAACCTTTCCACCCTCATTTTGCTCTAAAATTCTCTTTGGAATCAAGGTTTTCTTGGTGGAACAAGAAGCTATCAAGGTTTATAAGCTAGGAAGAGTGCATTTCAAGCACAAAACCATGATTTTGGAGCTTGCAAGTGTGTTTTCTCCCATCCCCTGTTTTTAGTACGTGGTAGGCATTGTGTTCTTGATTGAATTCATGTTTATTAGTTAGTTTGGAGCTTGGGTTTTGGTTAGGAAGCAATGTTTTGAGGTTTGGTGCTTGTGTTTTGCTTGGAACTTAGGTGATACTTTGGTGAGCTTAGTGGTTTGAAGGAGAGCTTGATTCTTTCTTGTTACTTGGAGTTGAGGTAAGTAGGTTACGGTTTTAAATTCAATTAATGCTATTAGGATAAGTTTGCTTGAAGAATTTGAGTAATTCTAGCAATAGCATTAGTTGGTGATTTTGCTTGAATCATGATGGACTAGGAGATTTGGGAGGATTGGATTGATGTTACAAGACATCATAGATTGGCTTGTGATAGTTGGTTGTGATCTATGCAACATGTTCTATGTGTATATGAAATTTAGAGGCATTCCATGCATGTTTGATATGTTTGGAGAGTGTCAAAGTTCATAGCAGCAAAAATAGAGATTTTCTGGGCATTTTGTAGGTTTGGCGGCGTGTCGCCAATTCACACAAGTTCCCACGACACGTCGCCAAGACCTCAAAAATTGGCAAAATGTTGACAACTATGGTGACGCGTCACCAAGAGAGCATTTGACACCCAGTTTTGATTTTGGCATAACTTTTTGCTCCGGTGCCCGATTGAGGTGATTCAAAATTTCACACGAAGCTAATAAGAAGTACCATTTCCTCCACATTTTAAAAGCACTTAAAATGCCTTAGTCTTAGATTTATATTAACTCAAAGTGAATGTAATTTTTAAAGGAAACTATGTTGTAATGATCACAACAAGGTATTACTAGCCTAGGTGAGAGGTTTAGAACCCTTGGCAACCTAGCCGTGCCGTAGCCACGAGGTTGCAAGGTGAAACCTTGTTCATCTAGTCTACAAGGAGGTCTTATGGCCTAGTCTACAAAAGTTCCATCATGATTCCCCTGCACAACAACTAAGGGAAGGCTACATGATTGCGTCAGTACTCTACAGCTTACTAGGAGCGAGTTAGTGGCTAGAACTCGCTAGGCACAGAGTGACGCCCCGTAAGGAGGACTAGTTTGAGGAGAAGTCTCAAAGCCCTAGTTATATATGCATATATCAGACCCCCATGTTCTGTGAGCTCGTAGCAAGTTACTTATGTTATCATATGTAGAGTCCTAGTAATTTTCTTATAGGTACACTGAAGACCCTTACTAAGAATGTTATGTTCTTACTCCCTAGTTATGTTGTGTAGAGACTGAAGTTGTTGGGCTGGGTAATCGTTGAGGATTATCGTCGTAATGCTATTTTGTGTGTATAGGTACAGCACTTGATAATCTCTATGATTTTAGTCTACATGGGTACTTTTTGGTTAAGTAACAGTACTAACTTAAGTCTTCCTTTGGCTGCAGAGCCTAGTAGCACTTGGACAAAGCTTTTGAGACTCGCCACTGGGACGTGTATCCAAGGTAGCCGTTAAGTCAAGAAGATCTTAGTAGAGGCTTGTATTTATATAGTACAATTAGCTGCCTCCATAAACTATGTTTTGAGGAGTCTTAGACTCTAGGATTGCTCTTGGGTAAGGGCATTAGCCTACTTTATGTATGAATGTTCTCACGAGTTGTTATGTGTAGTAAACTCACACAAATATTGATTTTCTATTCTTTGGCTATTTGTACTTAGTTTTTATGAAATTACTTGGCCAAGTTAATGATTTATGATTTTAATAAACCAAGTCAAAGCATAAAGAGCATGTATCTTGCATATTCTAGGTTAATCAATTAGTATCATGGGATTTTAATCTATGCATATCTTCAACTAGCCAATTGCAATCCACCGTGAGACCAGCTCTCACAGGCTTCATGGGCCAAGGACGGTTGTGTCATGGCCAAGGTCCGAAAAACATCAAGATGTGGAATGACCTCACTCAAGCTTTCATCAACAATTACAAGCATGTTATGGATACGGCTCTTGACCACCAAACTCTTCAAAATTTGGAGAAAAGGAAACTAAAAATCTTTAAAGAGTATGATTAAAGATGAAAGGATTTGGCAGCACAAGTCCAACCAGCTGTGATAGAAAAATAAATTGTGACTTTATTCATCCAAACATTGTGATGGCCAGGGGCCTCATCGTTTATAGTAATAGTGACTGGTGGAGGGACTTCTGGGAGGAAGAACGCCTGGTGGACTGGACAGCCCAAAGGAGAGTGCCTGAAAGCTCAGAAACAAAAGGTTAGGAGGCCCCCGGAGTGTTTTTCCGGGGGGGGAGCCTCCGACGCCCAAGTCAGTGGTGGCTGAGAGAAAGACAGAGAAAATAGCGCAAAGGGCTGAGGAGTTTTGCCTGGTAACGGGAGCCGTATTTTGCCAGCCAACCAACCTCCTGTCTGGTATTAACTCCTGGTATTTATAGGAGTGCCTAGCCCGTTCAGATCGCGACACGTGTTCGGTCGGACGTTCCTGACTTTCTGGGCATAGGAGACAGATAGTAGGTTACCTTGAGCCATGTGCTGAGACGGGCCATGATGTGATTTTGATGGCGTCAGCGTGGCAGAGCGCCTTTTGAGGCGGCTTGTGGCGTCTGTGAATGGATGTGTCAGAGGCTTCCTTAAATGCTTCCATAAATACCCCTGCCGTACTCCCGAGGTCCCTGGGTGAGGTCGTCCTTTGGTACGGACGGAGCCTCTTCGGGAAACAAGCCCTGAGTTCGGGGGTTCCCAGCTTCAGGGAGTTCCGCCTTCGGGGATATCGTGTTCGGCTCGCTATGTTTGGTGCCACTTTTCCGAAGGCGATCTGTTCACGACCCTGGGGGGGCGAGTAGTGTCCTGGCGTGCCGGGCTTGGAGCTCTTCGGCTATCTCCCGAGGTGCCTGATCACACCTTTTCTCGGGTAGCGCCAGCTTCTTCTGGCCATTACTGTGGCAGGGAGTTCGGCCAGATAGAGGCGATAGCGTTTGGCTATCACATGCCCCCCTTTGGAAAGCCGAAGGAAGACTTCAGTTTTGCATCTCTTTCCGAGGTCGTCTATGGGAGTCTCTTTGGAAGCATAACCTGTTCCGAGGATGTGCCTTTTGCCCGAAGATCACGGGCTCTTCGGTCTTGGCCTTTTCTTTGGCGTCCTCGAGGCGGAGCCTGCTTTTTGTTTCTGCAGGTCTGTTCGGCCAAGCGTGTCAGTCTGAGCGGCGCGTCCCAGTTTTCCAGGGATGTCAGAAGACGTGTCCCAGCTTTCAAGGGACGTTTGGAGGACGTGTCCCCTATTTTTGCGCAGCAGTTGACACGTGGCGCTTTGCCATTGGAGGAGAGTCGCGTCGGTTACAGAGGGCGCGCCTTTTCAAGTGCAGAGAGCAGTTACGGCGTCGGTTCGCCTCCAAAGGGTACTTATGACGACGTTTCGGTTACCCACCTCTGGCTTATAAATAGCCCATTTCATCATAAGTTCCTTTTGCTTACTCTTTTGCTCTTTTCTCTGCTTTGCCTTTTTCTTGCTTTCTGTGGCGGAGCTTCCTTAATCAGAGCCTTTTTTCCAGCCAACTTTCACGACGGTGTCCTCAGATTTTGGCAAATCTTTCGGTGGGTTTTTGTTTTCCAGCGCGTTTTGATCCCTATGTTCTTCTGAGTTTTTCTCTGGAAACTATTTTCTTCCGTTTTCAAACTCATTTTCATGTCGAAAATGCCCATTCCTGAGAGCTGGCAGCCTCTTTTAGCCCATCCTTGTTGCACCACCCCTGAGAAGTTAGAGAGGTGGAAGAAAAAATTCTTTCTTCCCTCTTACGTCGTTTCCCAGGGTAGGCCAGGAGTAGCCTTTGGCGGAGTATCACTGCTGCAAGGGCATCAGTTCCAATGTGTGAACCATACATGCCTTCGTGAACTTCCTCAAGGACCATTTCAGTATCCTCTTCATCCACACATTTTTGTAGTGGATTCGCATATCCCTGTCGGTATAACTCTTCGCCAATCAGGAAGCATCTTCCGGAGCGTCTTCGTAGTCCTGCAGCATCGCCGGGGTCTTCGGGGAGCAAATTCTCTGCGAGGTATCTTTTGATTTGGTCTTTCCACCCTGCTCCCGAGGTCGTCATGCTTAGCACTGATGCTCGGATGGTCTAGCACCTCGGTATATATTTTTTTTTGACTTCGCCAAGCAATCTGCCTCAGTGTTATTCCGCCGAGGTACATTTTCGATTCGTACGGCGTCAAACTCCCGAATGAGCTTTGTTACCAACTCATGGTATTTCGCCAAGGTCGGGTCTTTCGCGCCATAGTACCCTGCCATTTGCCGGACCACCAGCTGGGAATCACTATGGGCTTTCAAGTTTCTCACGCCAATTTTTCTGGCCAAGCGTAATCCTGCTATCAGGGCCTCATACTCGGCCATGTTGTTGGTGGCGTTGAAACTGAACTTGATGGCCTTCATTACTTCTAGGCCTTCGGGGCCTCTGATAATTACTCCAGCTCCCTGGTGTTCGGATCCTGAGGCTCCGTCTACGTGCAAGGTCCATTCTGGCTCACCCTCTTTTGGATCTGAATGGCTCTCCTCAGTGATGGGTATTTCGGCGATATAATCCGCCAGTGCTTGAGCTTTTACGGCCTTCCGAGGCTCATACGTGATTTCGTGTTCGCCCAGCTCTATGCACCACTTGGAGAGCCTTCCCGAATGATCATCCCTCTTCATGACATCCCGTAGCGGCAGACTACTTCGGACGATGATGGGGTGAGCCTGAAAGTATGGTCGCAGCCTTCTCCCTGCAAGCACCAAGGCATATGTAGCTTTTTGAAGCAAAGGGTACCTGACTTCGGCGCCATGCAGGGACTTGCTGACATAGTAGACCGGCCATTGCTTTGGCCCTTCTTCTTTCACGAGGACCGAGCTCACAGCCTTTTCTGTAACGGCGAGGTAGAGTACGTGGGGCTCTCCCTCCCGAGGTTGTCGCAGAGTCGGCAGGCTGGCCAGGTAGACTTTGAGTTCTTCCCAGGCCTTTTGGCAATCTTCATCCCAAGGATGATCATTTCTTCCGAGATCGCCTTCCATCTTTCCTGCCTTTGTGAGGACTTTGAAGAAGGGTCGACACCTATCTCCGTACCTGGAAATAAACCTGCTCAGAGAGGTTATTCTTCCGGTGAGTCTCTGCGCGTCTTTGACTGTGGCAGGAGTTCGGAACTCAAGCAGAGCCTCAATCTTCTCGGGGTTAGCATCGATGCCTCTTTCGGATACCATGCACCCAAGGAATTTTCCCGAGGTCACCCCGAAGATGCACTTCTCAGGATTAAGGCGGATCCCGAAGGCTCTGAGCTTTTGGAAGGTTTCCTCTAAGTCTGCAACGTGGTAGCCGGGCAGCTTGCTCTTGATTGTCCCCATTTGGTCTTTGAAGACCTTGTTCATCAACCTCTGGTAGGTGGCTCCTGCATTTTTGAGCCCGAAGGGCATCCTGATATAGTAATATGTTCCTCCCTCGGTGATGAAGGCAGTCTTCTCTTCATCTTCGGGGTTCATCCTTATCTGATGGTAGCCACTGAGGGCGTCTAGGAAACTTAGGAGCCCATACTCAGCAGTTGAATCTACCAGTTGATCTATTGGCGGCAGAGGGTATGAGTCTTTTGGGCAAGCATCGTTCAAGTTTCTGAAGTCGATGCGCATCCGGAGTTTGCTGCTACCTTCTTTTGGGGCAATGACCACGTTGCTCAACCATTCGGGGTACTTGACCTCCCTGATAACTTCAGCATCTAGGAGACGCTGGACTTCGGTTTCGACAAAGTTGCTTTTGTGGGATGAGATGCTTCGTTTCTTTTGCCAGACAGGCCTTGCTTCCGGGCTTACTTTGAGGCTGTGCTGTATTATGCCAGGGTTTACCCCCGGCATATCTTTTGGCAAGTCAGGCAAACAGATCTTTATTTTCTAGCAAAAAGGATACAAGATTTTCCTTGTCACCTTCGGCCAAGCTCTTCCCTATTTGGGTAGATTGACCTGGGACAAGCTCTACTGCTTCCGTTTCTGCTTTGGCGAGATCTTCTTCTTTGCCTTTTTCTAGCACCTTTGCCTCCATCGTTTGCGCGAGGTTGCTCGCCGGAGTTTTTCGTGCTTTTACAAACACCTTTCTTACCTCGGCTTGGTCTAGGAAGACCTCTGCATCTCCATCCTTGGTCGCGAATGTGACAGTCAAGTACTTCACATCAGGGCGAATATGCAGGTTCCCCATTGTCTGTCTTCCAAGGATGACGTTGTACGAGGATGGGACGTTCATGACGATGAATCTCGCCATTGTGGATGCGTACAATTCAGCTGCTCCGCTTACCGAAGTCCCTTTCATCGTCAACGGGAGATCGATCTATCCGAGGTCGAGGAGTTCGGATGAATCAACCCCAAAAGTGGGCGAGGTGACAGGCTTTAGTTCGCTGCTGGAGATGCCCAAGCTCGGCAGCAGGTGCGAGAATAGGACGTCAGCTTTTAAGCCATCATCAAGCAACACTCTTTTGACGCCTCAGTTCCCTATCTTTGTCGTGATCAGCAGCGGATCGTTGTGGGGGGAAGACGACGGTGGAGCTATCTTTGCGAGCCAGTTTCTTTGATGGACTTTTGATACTCCATGACTGCAATTTCTCTGGCTTTCCGCTTTCTTTCCGAGGATGGGAGCCCCGTGGTGATGGTTTGGATCACCCCTGCTGGAGGTGGGGGGCGCCTTTTTGGACTTCGGTTTCTCCGCCTGTCGGAGTCATAGTCCTCATCTTCAGCCCTTTCTTCCTCCATTTTTCTGCCTTTCGGGGGTTGCATCCTCAGGTATTTCCGAAGTTGGCCCTGTTTTATCAGCGACTCTATGTACTTCTTCAGCTGGAAGCAATCTTCGGTGTCATGGCCGTGGTCGCGATGAAACTGGCAGAACTTCTTGTCATTCTTTTTGTTATCGGCGGCCATGGCCCTTGGCCGCCGAATTTGCTTCCCCTGCCTTTCCAGCGCCATGAGAATGTTGGTCCGTGTAGTGCTCAATGGTGTGAAACTTTGGGGTTCCCTTCCCCGCATTCTCCGAGGTCGTCCTGCCTGTTCGGTAGGATGCCGAGCTTGTTGACTGGACCCTTTGGCGTGGTGATGATCAGATTCTTCGGCCCAGCCATCCTCAGTTCCTCGACTGTCATGTGTTGCTCCGCCCTATGGTAAAATTCTCCGAGGGTCTCCGGGGGGTCCTTTGAGAACTCATAGAACAGCTGTGAGTCTCGCCGAAGGCCCCGTGTCATGGCGAGAATGCGGATTTCGGGCCGGAAGTCTGGGACGCTCAGAGCTTCTCTGTTGAATCTTTCGACATAGTCTCGGATGGTTTCTCCGTTCCTCTGCTCTATGTCGAACATCTGTACAGGCATCTTCGCAGTAGGTCTGCTCCCAATGAACTGCTGGGTGAAGGCTGTGGACAACTCCCGGAACTCAGTGATGGTCTCTGGGGGCAAGGAATTGTACCACGCCGTGGCTGGCCCTGTGAGGGTGACTTCGAAGCACTTGCACATGGTAGCGTCATCAGCACCGTGTATTATCATGCTCCGTCTGTACTTCGTCAGGTGGGCCTGCGGATCAGTATGGCCATCATAAATTTCCAACCGAGGTACTCTGAACTCACGTGGCATGGCTGCCTCAACGACGGCCTGAGTGAAAGGGGAGTCATCTTCGCAGGATGTTCCCGAGGGTCTGGCCCAAACGGATCTTCTGGCCACTTGTTTTTCCACTCTGTCCAGCCGTGCTAATATCTTCTCCATGAGCACTGTGGCGCTAGGGCCTTCTTCAGGGAATGGGGATCGTCGGCGCCTCTTCGGGGGGCGAGTTCGGCGCTGAGGGGACAAGGACCTCGCCTCAGGTGACGAACTGCTTCGCTGTGAGACTCTCGGCTGCTTGGACCTGGTTTGTCCCACAGAACGTTTCCCGAGGGCTATAATTTCTGTGGATGATTCTTCGCGAGGGTCTCCACTCCCCAAACTGCGATGTGTAGACTTGGGACTCCTCTCCCGAGGGCGTGTCACTGAGGGGGGTCTCTGGGCCTGTGCTTGCTGTGGCCACCTTCGGCCGATCTGCTGTGTCATTTCAGACACGACCGAACGCTGAAAGTCCCTTAAGAAACTCATGGTGACTACCAGAGGGTGGTCTTCCTCGGGCGCAGAAGTCCCTGGGAGTGTTTGCTCAGCAGCCGGTTGTATCTCAGGCGCGGACGGGGACCTCGGGAGTCCCTTGTCCTTAGAACGCCGAGTCTCAACGACGGCGATCTCAGAGCGGGTTCCCACAGACGGCGCCAAATGATGGCCAGGGGCCTCATCGTTTATAGTCATAGTGACTGGTGGAGGGACTTCTGGGAGGAAGAACGCCTGGTGGACTGGACAGCCCAAAGGAGAGTGCCTGAAAGCTCAGAAACAAAAGGTTAGGAGGCCCCCGGAGTGTTTTTCCGGGGGGGGAGCCTCCGACGCCCAAGTCAGTGGTGGCTGAGAGAAAGACAGAGAAAATAGCACAAAGGGCTGAGGAGTTTTTCCTGGTAATGGGAGCCGTATTTCGCCAGCTAACCAACCTCTTGTCTGGTACTAACTCCTGGTATTTATAAGAGTGCCTAGCCCGTTCAGATCACGACACGTGTTCGGTCGGACGTTCCTGACTTTCTGGGCATAGGAGACAGATAGTAGGTTACCTTGAGCCATGTGCTGAGACGGGCCATGATGTGATTTTGATGGCGTCAGCGTGGCAGAGCGCCTTTTGAGGCGGCTTGTGGCGTCTGTGAATGGATGTGTCAGAGGCTTCCTTAAATGCTTCCATAAATACCCCTGCCGTACTCCCGAGGTCCCTGGGTGAGGTCGTCCTTTGGTACGGACGGAGCCTCTTCGGGAAACAAGCCCTGAGTTCGGGGGTTCCCAGCTTCAGGGAGTTCCGCCTTCGGGGATATCGTATTCGGCTCGCTATGTTTGGTGCCACTTTTTTGAAGGCGATCGGTTCACGACCCTGGGGGGGCGAGTAGTGTCCTGGCGTGCCGGGCTTGGAGCTCTTCGGCTATCTCCCGAGGTGCCTGATCACACCTTTTCTCGGGTAGCGCCAGCTTCTTCTGGCCATTACTGTGGCAGGGAGTTCGGCCAGATAGAGGCGATAGCGTTTGGCTATCACATTGAAGTGCCCATACTATGACAAGCTCATTGGGAACTCAGCACATAACTTCTCCGATATTGACATGTCTGGAGAACAAATTGAACATGTGATTAAGACCAGAAAGATCATCGAGTCCTTAAGTGATGAGGCGAAAAGAGGAGGACCATCTAGAAGAAAGGATAAAGAACTTAAAGAAGTAGGTCAAGGAAGTAGGACTCACCTGGGAGGTGCTTTGGCCACTAGGCCTTGCCCATGTTATCCTACCACCAGGCGTAGTAAATCACGAATGCCTACTCTATCTCCACCGGGGCTACACAAAGACAGAGAGAAACATCCACTCCTATTCTTATGACGTACACAGGGTTATACCCCAAGCTCATCGAGAGTCAGCTTATTCACCCAATTCTTACAAAGCCAATGGAGCTACCCTATCCAATAAGGTAAGATCCCAATGCAACTTCCCCATATCATGATGATGCTGCAAGTCATGGCATCAAAAATTGTTCGGCTTTGAAACACATGGTCCAACAACTGATTGAGTCAAAGTGGTTGGACTTTTTTTATGAGCCAAGTGTTGCCTACAATGCATTGCCACCTCATCAAGCTAGACCTATTAATATGACAGAAGAAGACCATCTTACAAAGAATTCAGTAGATGATATTACAACCCTTTTTGAGTTTGTATACTCCTAGCTCATGAAAGAATAGATCATTATTGGAAAACCTTCATTTAAGCACAAAGAAGACAAGGATGGAAAGTGATGTGCTCTTCACGATAACGAAGGTCACTCTATCTGCACTTGCTTACAATTCTGTGAGGTGTTACAACAACTTATGGATTCATACCAACTCATTGTTTCTATGCCAAGTGAAAAAGTTAATGCAAATGCAATCATCAAGGAATGAGACAATTCGACTAGGCCCAAGCCACTAGGGGTACCAATTTCAAGGCCTACTATTAGGCCTTTAAAGATTTAATTCCCAGCTCCATTCCCCTACAAATTGGACAAGGCAGAGCCATGGAGGTACTGCTATACTTTTAATATCATATCAACTATGCTAGAGGTCAAAGGCATGATTAGGAGTGGTCGATGTTACTCACTAGAGTAGATGGACAAGCTTTAATGTGGTAAGAATATCATGGGCCCAAAGTCTTTGCCTATCACTACAAATGCGTAAGAAGAGCAAGGGGCACCTCAAGTAGTGACTAATGAACAAGCATGCAAGTTCCTCAAGCTCATAAAGCAAAGTAAGTATAGTATTGTGTAGCAGTTGAGCCGTCTGTTGGCAAAGATTTCCATACTCTCATTACTTTTAAATTCTGGTGCTCATTGAAAAACTCACCTTAAATTATTGAGCAAGGCTTATGTTGCACATGACATCTATGTGAATAGCTTCGATAACCTTATCAACAACATCACAGCTTAGAACCTTATTACTTTCATTGATGATGAGATACCAATAGAAGGGGGGACACTATAAGGCTTTACATATTTCAACTAAGTACAAAAATTGAATCATGGCCAGGGTCCTCATTGACAATGGGTCAACTCTGAATGCAATGCCTCCGGAAACCTTACATAAGCTAGGTGTGGACCTATCATGCATCAATAACAGCCATGTCATCGTTTGAGCATTTGATGGGACTAGGAGAGACATTATAAGGGACATATAGTTGCCGATAACAATTGGCCCTTATGTCTTCCATGTCATATTCCAAGTGATGGACATCAAGCCTTCTTACGATTACTTACTGGGAAGACCATGGATCCACATGGCCAGTGTAGTTCTTTCTCTATTGCATCAGAAGCTAAAATTCATCATCAAAGGAAAATTGGTAATTGTGTTCACTAAAGATGATATCTTATATCTAGACCTACAAATGCTCAATATGTGGAGGCCAATGAAGATGTGCTAGACTGCTCATTAAGATTCTTTGAAGGAATATGGAGAAGAGCCCATCCCTAGCATTTCTAAGATGAGTCAGATGGTGGCAAGACTCATGATGAAAGGAGGATACTCGCCAGGACTAAGCCTAGGACAAACCTTGCAAAGGATCTTAAAGCCCCTGGACATCCTTACAAATGAAGGAAGATATCACCTAGGTCTCACACCGACTAGGAAAGATAAAATGAAAATGATAGCTGAGAATAGAGGAAAAGGGATTGTGCGACTAAAAGGGCGCATTTCAGATGGAGAAGATTTAAGCATCCCCAACGTAGACAAAACTTTTGTGAGTAGTGGCTTGGTTCCAATGAGTGATGGCAAAGGTGCACCAATTATTAGCTCAGCAAGCCTTTTGAAGACATATCAATTTAGGCAATAATTAGTGACTCACCTAAGGATGAGGAGCTTATTCAACCTTGCAGCTCATGGGATGTGCTGGACAATTTGGAGGCCATAGCACTGCCTGTTGTAATCAAGAGCTTTTCAAAGTAATTTAATAGTCAAAATCTCCTAAAGATAAGTCCAATTAATAGGGTGTAGTCTTTGCTTAGATGCACTTTTTAGTTATTGCTATTTGTTTCAATAAAGTTATGATTTATGCACACTATTAATAAAACATCCATCATCGTTCATCTCATTTTTGCCATTTTCTTTCCTTTTTCTCTCTCTCTCTCCTTCTTGCTAATGTATACTTGAAACTTTATTTGATAACAATGAAAGAATGAACTTTGATAATCCTATAAACACTACTAACTCTGACAATGAAGATCTTCAAATATCTCCTAAATTATTGAAATTAATCGAGAAAGATGAAAAAGAAATGCCAATAAGTCAGGAACTAACTAATATAGTTAACTTAGGAGATAATCAGAATATAAGAGAAGCTAGGATTGGCACTCCATTTCCTTTTGAAGAGAAAGAAGAGTTGATACGCTTGTTAAGAGAACACATAGATGTATTCGCTTAATCATATCAATAAATGTTTAGCCTATGCTCAGACATAGTGCTGCACAAAATACTATTAAAGCTCAAAGTAAAGCCCATTTGACAGAAGCTATAAAGATTAAAGCCAGAATTAATCCTAAGAGTTAAAGATTGAATTCAAAAGCTATGGGATGCACGATTCTTTGGGGTCGCAGAATACATAGAATGGGTTGCCAACATAGTTTTAGTTGAAAAGAATGAAAGTGGCAAGCTAAGAGTCTACTAAGATTACCGCCCTGAATGAGGTGAGCCCTAAAGGTAACTTCCCACTTCCCCACATTGATATGCTAGTGGATAATCCTGTAGGGAACTCCTACATTTCTTTTATGGATGGCTTTTTTGGGTACAATCAAATCAAAATTGATCTAGATGATATGATAAAGACTGCTTTTATTACCCTCTAGGGGACCTTCTACTATAAGTTAATGCCTTTTAGGTTGAAGAATGCTGGCATTACTTATCAAAGAGCTATGGTCACCTTATTCCATGACATGATACACAAAGATATTGACGTGTATGTAGATGATATGATTGCCAAATCCTATATCACTAGGAGGCATCTAGATGTATTCAGAAAGCTATTTGATAGACTTTGCAAGTCCCAGCTAAAATTGAATCCAACTAAATTTACTTTTGGGGCTTCTTCAAGAAAATTGTTGGGCTTCATGGTGAGCAAACGTGGGATTTTAGTTAGCCAAATTAAAGTCAAGGCGATACAAGAGATAAGTCCTCTGAGGACCCCAAAGGAGGTAGGAAGTTTCCTGTAAAAAATTAACTTTATTGTGAGCTTCATATCACAATTAACATCCAAGC